>JAWZYV010013336.1:0-122141 GCA_038373885.1 Cheiracanthium punctorium | reverse complement strand
TGATTTTTATCAATATCTCCTAAACTAATTCGAATTTCGAAAGTTAAATTAGCGGAGGTTCTTTCTCGAAATTTTTTCGAATTCGTGGATACCTCGGTCGAAACTCAACTCCCAGCCGTTTAGGAGGAGATGATGCTACACACACACACACACACAGACAGACGCGCACAGATTTTAATAGTATAGATAGACTAGAATCCACTTCCTCAAAATTGCCATATAAGCCATTTTTTTTCGCCAAATTATAAGGTTATACACTTTAGTCTCTGAAATTTACAAATCCTTTTTCTTTTGCGTATAAAAAATATTTAATTCCTGTTCTGATTTCCCACGCAGACGATATTTTAATTAAAAAATAACCTAGCAAATATTCGAAACAGAAAAAATTATTATTCCTTTATTTTTAATGCAAGAGTATAAATCATTTAATAAATTCGCCAAACATGGCATCCTCGATGCTTATTTCTCACATTTTCACTACAGGGGTTACAATCGCGGAGATGCGGAGAGCAGAAATTAGTGTTTTTGACGGGGTTTTTTATCAATCTCCTAAACTAATTCGAATTTCGAAATTTAAATTAGCGAAAGACCTTCCTCGGAATTTTTCGAATAAGTGGACACCTCGATCGAAACTCAACTCCCAGCGGTTTCGGAGGAGATCATGCTACACACAGACAGACAGACGCGCACAGATTTTAATAGTATAGAAGAAGATAAGATATTTTGAGTATAGTTAGAAACAGCCTGGCGAATATTGTAAAATAGTTTTAGTAGACGATTTAAATATAGATTTTAATTCCGAAGAAGTGTTTTATAGAATAGTGAAAACAAATACTGTACACATCATAGATTATGATACACTTTCCAAATGGTATTTATAAAGGTGAAGTGTAGTTTGACTATGCCTGGTGAAAATTGTTAAGCAGTTTTGGTAGGCGAGTTAATATAGATTTCTATTCCGAAGAAGTGTTTTATGGAACAAAGAAGGAAAACACGATACACTCATGGATTAGGATGCTCATTCCAAACAGTATTTAAAATGTCTACGAGATGTATTTGGAATATGCCTATAGTTCGAATATGCCTGGTGAAGATTTTAACCCATTAAGCGCCAAAGCTCCCGTTACAGGAACATCTATTGTATATTTTTTTTCATAAAATATTTTAACGCAATTTAAGAAATACACATTTTATATAAACTTTTATACTATATAACACACCCTATAGTGTAAATGTTTATATAAAATGTGTATTTCGTAAATTGCGTTACAATATTTTAAGAAAAAAAATATATATAATAGATGTTCCCGTAACGGGAGCTTTGGCGCTTAATGGGTTAAAACAGTATCAATAAGCGTAGGTTAAGATAGATTTGGATTCCGAAGATGTGCTTTATGGTTCAAGAAGAGTTGATTCCAATTTTAACGCCCCTACTTTCGCCAACCTAAAAATTCCCCGCCCTTTGGCGAGCTTGGAAGTCATGGGTCTCTAGGAGTTATGCACAAGTTTCAACGCTCCCTAAACAACTGTAAAGTGAAAACTAAAGTGAACAAATTAAGTGAAAACTAAAGTGAACAAATTAAGTGAAAACTAAAGTGAACAAATGAGTGATAAACGCACTAGTTAAGGAATTTGAAGACACTTAATTATTAAAACTACATTAATTGGCAACCCAAAATAAATAAAAATGTAACGGAATGCTGTATTTACAGGTTGTTCCAAATCGCCATTTTAATTCTAAATTACAATTGCCACATAAATACAAAAAATTGTCATGGTTGCTGTATATGTTTAATGATCGCCACCTTGGCGAGAGTTGGGGCGTTAAAGTAGAAATCAACCCAAGAAAGACAAACATGGCACACTCATGGATTTTGATGCCCATTCGAAACAATATTTAAAACGGTGAAGTATAGTTGTAATATACTTTTCGAAGATTGTAAAATAGTTTTAGTAGGCAATTTAAAGATAAATTTCGATTCCAAAGATGGGTTTTATAAAACAAGGAAGAAAAATACTGCTCACTCATGAATAATGATACACTTTCCAACCTTATGGAATAAGGAAGAAAATAGGGACGACGCATAAACCATGATACGCTTTTAATATATAGCACTTTGGTGCGTATTTAAAATCTGAAAGTGTTTCAGATTTCTTCCTTTTTTTTTTATTCTTTTTTTACACTGCCCGCTTTTTTTAAACATATAATTCTAAGACTTTCGTTTACGTTACGTTCATTTTCGCTACTTTGTCCCTTTTTGTTCAAAGAGAAACAAACGTAATTAAAAAAAGGGGGATTTAGAGTGAAATAAAACATCCATTAGAGGATTTTATTTTGAAAACTTTAATTTTTCAATTATTTTCATGCCAGTAAATACTGCATCTCAAAAATTTTTCAGATTATTTCAATGAATAATTAAACAAGTAATATATAAAAAAAAAATTTTTTAAGTCAGTTCCTACTCAGGTCATCAAAGAAAAATTTTATTTTAGTTACTTTTTTATTAAATTAATTAATGAATTAATAGTTAAAAAAACTGTATTAACATCAAGTGTCATCCACTACAAGTTTATTTGAACTTGAGTGGATGAATAAATTTCAACAGTCTACTGTTAAAAGTTTTAGAGAAATGCAAATTTATTTTTGGCGCCAAATTTGGCGATATTTCGCCAAAACTCGCGATGGATAAAGACAAATGGCGATATTTCGGCAAAACTCGCCAAGGTCGATGACAAATGGCGAGATTTTGGGCATGGACCAAACAATGACTGACTACAGATGTAATGTATTGAAGATGCCCATAGACATCAATGTATTGAAATTCTTTTGAGTGATCCTGTAAATAAACTCTCCAGTAGATTGAAACCAAAAAGCGAGATACACAACTAGATGTTACAACAATCTTATATATGAAATTCCAACATTCTACGACTAATAGTTTTTGAGATTTGAGAGTTAAATACATACACACGTACACCTGAAGTCACCAAGCTTGGCGCCTTTTGGCATAATTCTTGAGGGAGGTACGTACCCGTGGTTGGACCATTACCTAACTATATGGTAGGACGGTATTCTGCTTTAAATGAATGAATGTCCCTAAAATTGCCATTGACCGTAGTATATTGGAAATCTTTTGAGCGCCCCTGTCGATAAACTATCCAGTCGAATGGGACCGAAGTGGCGGGTGCGCAACTAGATGTTACAACAATCCTGAATATAAAGTTTCAACATTCTACGCCTAATAGTTTTTGAGATTTGCGAGTTTAATGAATTTCGGCCCATAGAGCGTAATGTATTTCGAAATCTTTTGGGCGGTCCTGTAGATAAATTATCCAGTTAAAAACGTGTTTTATTAACGATTGAAAATTTGTACAATATATATATAGGGAGAGTGTAGGGATAGTAGGAATATAAAAAAAGACCTTGAGGAATTATTTATTTTAAAGTTACTCGTGGATACTTACAGTTTAATATATATTAGCATTAAACTGTAATCAATCACACACACATCATTTTAAAGATTTAAATAGATTTGATTAATTTGAAAGATTTTTTGCGGAATTCTTTGGTATGTAGAAAGTTAAAAAAAAAAAAAAAAATTGGAAGGGGGATGAGGTAAAGGATTCATTAAGTTGCAATTAAAATTGTTGAAACGATCATTCTAGTCTTCACTTTTTTGCATTACTTGGGAATTAGAGGTTTCTAATATTTGCAGAAGTTTTTGCTTTTAAAAGATAAAAATCTTCGCAATATACAGGAATAATTATATCTTATTTACATGCACCACACACACACACACATACATATATATAAACCATATTTTATTTCTTAGAGGCATGGTGGTTTGAATGGAGTGTATTTTACAAATAGAAACTCTTTATTTGTATTTTTATAATTAATGTTCATTGATTTTATCATTAGTAACTGGAAGGTCGTGCTAATTCTTAAATCTCCAATTGGCTGCATTCTAACCCTTTAACGCGCAGTGTTCACGCTTTGGGAACACCCAACTCTGACGTTTTGACTGTTGCCTGTTACGAAGAATAGATTGGATTTCTATAAAAATAGTGACGGGTGACATAGCTCCACGAGAATTCCTTTACTTTGTGGCACGTCCTTTCCCGTCAAAAAATGGTCACGATTATTTTTAAACAGCACTGACATCAGCTGAAAAATGGAAGAATGCGAGAACAGCTGGATCGATGGCCCAATGCTGAAAAAAGGGCAGCCATTTTCATCACTCGACTTAACGACCAGCAAGATGGCGGACGATCGAAACGTTCATCGCGTGCCACAGATCTAGAGACCCCTTTTTTGACGACAGCTGGCTGTGCGTGCACAGCCAGCTGTCGTCAAAAAAGGGGTCTCTAGGTCTGTGATGAACGTTCCGATCGTCCGCCATCTTGCTGGTAGTTAAGTCAAGCGATGACAACGGCTGCCCTTTTTTCAGCATTGGGAAAGGGTTGCGCCTCAAAGGGTTAAACGGATATCCACCTGAGGCAAAAGAAAAAGGAAATACGAAGAAGCAAGCTTGGATGGGGGGAAAATAATTTTTTTTTTTAATTCCAAGAATTAAAAAAAAGAAGTTCCTCATTTTATCCCAGAATAAAATATCTGCCAAGCTTTTTTTCTTCCTTCCCAACATCAGTATTCCGCATTTTCGTTAAAACGAAAAGAGCTTCATTACGCAATTTTAAGCGAAAATGCCTAAGAGAAGAAAGGGGGAAAAAAAAAAAAATGATCGCCTGCCCAACCTGGCAGCGTTTATTTTTACTCGAAGGAGCTTTTGAAAACTTTATTTTTACTTCTCGTTCCAATGTCTAGGCACTTGTCATTTTCTACAGAAAACTGCGAATATCTTCTCGGATATGAGGTGGCATAAACGCGAGAAAGTATGCGGACCCTCTACTCCCCGGTGATGTTTCTATTTGCAGGTAAGGAATGATCCCTTCTGTTTGTCCCACGGTATTTTTAGAGGCTTTAATTGATCCAATCTCACCTGCTTCGGGAGCAGATACCACTTTTGCATCTTGCGATGTAAACAAATTGGGGGTAAACAATCGTTCCTGGGCGAGGTGCGGTTCGATTTTTTTTTTTTTATCTGTACGTGATTTCTCTGATGCGTAGCTGTGTCGATTCTTCATCTGATGAGGGACCGCCAAATATAAAAATGCTCTTTCTATATCAATTCTATATTTTTATGTTTATATTATAAATATTTTTTTTTCTTATTTACTCATTGGCGATATAATTCACTATGTTATATGTAAAGTGACCCTATTTTCTGAACCGAAAATCAGGACATTTCTAACCACAGAGTGGGGAGGGGGGGGGTAACAATCAATCCCGACACCCCTCGCAAAGGTTTTTTTTTTTTTCTTTTTTCATACACATAATCTGATTTTCTATTTTTATGAGAAAAATGATGTGAAAAAATATAGAAAATATACAAATATAATAGGCTTATTATATAAATTTAGTTTTTAAATAGTTTTATAATTAATGTTTGGATAACTTTCCAAAAATTATATTGGTGATTCTATAATTAATGTCAGAAATAGGGGGATTCTATAGTTATTGTTAGAAACAGTTTGCTTTTTAACATTAACTATAGAATCACCATCTATTGATTATAGATATGTGTTAATATATTTTATAAAACAATCATTTTCATCAATTAAAAAAAAACTGGTGTTAAATACAAGTATCAAAAAACTTTGTAAATAACACAATCATTTTTATGTTAATTTAATCCCAATTTATTTTGCGTTTATTTATTTATTATTTTTTCATAAAGAAGGACTTTGGCTGAACAGGAATGTAAAAGCGGGACATTTTCGGGTTCTGAGTGGACAGCAGGACATGTATAAGTAAAAAACAGAACTGTCCCACCAATAACAGGACATCTGGTCACTTTAGTTATATGTATATACATTGAAACCTCTGAATAACGACCATCTATGGGACTATGTGGTCCAAAAGTGACCTTCCTACAGAGGGGATTGTTATTTAGACGTTTAATATTTTTAAAAAATCCAAAATAATAGTTAATAATAAAAGCATAAATATGTTAATACAGCTTCGTATTTTAGTTTCCATTTAAAAAATCGGTTATTCGCACTTGCTTTATTTATTTATTTATTTTAGGCAAATTATCTTTTTCCCAGAAAAAATAATATTTGTTTGCTTTGTTTTTTTGTTTTTTTTTTTCCTTACAACTGATCATCATTTTTCATTAAAGCAAAATTTTGTATCGTCCAAAAGCTTGTAAGAATACCAGAATATGTTTCGATATTAGCCGGGTTGCAACTAGCGGGGGGGGGCAAGCGAGGCACATGCCCCACGCGCTATGTGGACGGGGAGCTTCAAAATCAAGTCTTGCTCCGAGTGACGTAAACGGTAGGGGGCACTGTATATTAGTAGTATGTTTATTTTGTAGCGTGGCAAATAAACTTTACACTTTGGGTAGAAAACAAGTTGAAAAGCGCATTTGGGTGACTGTTAAGAATTTTTCATGATGCTGAAGGGCGGCCGTTGTTCGTAATTCGCTGCTCAGAAGTTAGCTCTAATGTTGATCCTATGGAGCACCTTCTGTACCACTGATATGTGGCCGGTCTTCGGAGGTAGCCGTTAAAGGAGGTTTCACTGTATAATTTGTCAAAACTAGAAGTGTTTTAAACATCATTTCTCCGATTATTCACTACTATTTTCAGTTGATATTATATTTACAATCTGATGTGTCTGGCCCCTGATGAGAGTTGCAGCAATTGCAAATATATATAATTTCCATTTCAAATAATCTTTTTTCTTGTACTTCTTTTTTCTCAAATATCACGAGCCACTGTATTGTTGTTCCATAGAGGTATGATAGTATGTTATAGCCATTCATTAGTTTATTTTACTTTTGGTCTGTGTGTATATGTATATATATATGTGTGTGTGTGTGTGTGTGTGTGTGTGTGCTCTTTGATATATAAATATAAATATTTATATATAAATATTCTCACATATTTACATTTATTCTTTTATTATAATTATTCTCTTTTTACACGGTAAATATATCCCGCACGACATCGTGTAAAAGAAAACCTTTAAAAAAGCTTAAATTAAAAAATATAATAATAATAATGGTGGATAGATTCTATTGTATACACCCTCCCATGTACCATTATGCGAATGCTGAGTAGTAAATAGCGGGCGGGGGAGAAAATCTCGAAAAAGAAATTTTACTATTGTGGATTTGTAAAATAACGTCGAAAAAAATTGGTTATTATTATTTTTAGATCGTGTTATTTTAAAACCGTGAAAACGAAATCCATGTAAAATTGAGAATCTGGTGTATATATGTCGTCGAAATAAAAATTAAAAATCTTGCTTTACTTATGCAATTGTTTCTGCCAACTACTACTTTGAAGAGCAGTAATTTTTACTTTCCGAACATGTACCATGTAAGGAAAGTATTGTAATCATGAAAAAATTCGACTTCGAGATTTTGGTGTTTTTACACGTTTTGAGGGCTTCTGAATCCATTTATGCTATTTTTACGAGATGTATGTATGTATGTGTGTATGTGTGTGTGTGTGTGTGTGTGTGTGTGTGTGTGTGTGTGTGTATGTGTGTTTGTGTGTATGTGAGTGAACACGATAGCTCCTGAACGGAGCATTCGATTGAGCTCAAATGGGGTATAAATATTATAAACCACCGTCGCAAGACCGGTATTGATTTTGGTGTGTATAGGACTTATAGTTTTTCTACAGGGCTACGACAAAGATTTCTTTTACATTATGGCCTATGGGGGGAATTTCTTGAAAGTGCGCTAGCGTTTAAACGATACATTCGATTGAGCTCAAATTCGGTATACATGTTACAAACCACCATCCTAAGACCGGTATTGATTTTGGTGTGTATAGGACTTATAGTTCTCCTAAAAGGCTACAACAAAACTTTCTTTTATGTTATGGCATAATGGCATATGGGGAGAAATTCTTGAAAGTGCGCAAGCGTTTAAACGGTGCATTCGATTGAGTTTCAATTTGGTATATATGTTTGAATTATTCATCGATTAAAATTTATTTAAGTGCTTGGTCATGATCTTAATCGTAAGTGTTCGGAAAGTCGAGTGGAGTCACTCCAGATTTTTTGTTTTCAAAACAATCGGAAGTTTCACCAGAGATTATTATTGTTTTTCTTTTTACTTCTTTTTCGTATATTTACTAATTAATTATCAATCGCCTATAATACCTTTATAAAGAAGGAATAGTCCCGAAGTGATACTTTCCAGAAACAGAAACTCCCTTAATGTTAATAAATAAGTAGCAAAAATCTACTTGTAAGAGCAGTACAAAAATTAATATAGCAGACCGGCTTTGGCATGTATGGCATGCCGTCGTCCTTACTAGAATGAGATGGGCAAAACTCTGCCATTCTATTTCTCATTAAAAATCTCATTATTTTCAAACGCACATCATATTCTTGATAGCTATATAAAACACAAATTTTATTAGTACAGTGGGCACGCAATCTATCTTACGCGAATGGGGTATTACGCGAGTTTTTCATGAGTAGCGTTATATCAGAGTCAACGCAAACTCCTCTCCAAGCAACACTAGATTTTTTGCCAACTATAAAATACGCGAGCAAAAGTGCGGGATGTGAATGGTAGTGTCGTCTTTGTGCTTTGCTACTGAAGAAAAGAGCCAATCAGTGAACGGTATTTCATACGTCGTAGCATCACTGAAGGCGGAAGCATCTGAAACCGTTCCAGGCTACAGCTGCCTTTTTTCATTACTTTATATAGGAAATAGTGATATATAGCAAGGGAACGGTTTGAAACGATTTGAGGAGTGTTTATAAATGTCTAAATTAATAGTGTACGTATTTCAAAAAATCATGTATATACAATTTTTCACAACGCATACCTCACGTAAATCAATACTTTATTACATTTTGATAGTATTTTCATGACCTATAGCCTTTAACTTAGCATGTAATATCAAAGTTGGCATCATCAAAGTGGTTCCTTGGTAAAAGGAAAACCTCTCTTCGGTGACCACTTTTGTAAAATGCCTCTTCGGTGTGATTGCAAAGAGATTGCATAGAAAAATATCTAGTAATTTGACCCTCTATGTAAAATGTATAGTGACTGGTTCAAGTACCCAGATTGATGTTTTTCTTAATTCTAAAATTTCAGGAATGTTTTTGTGGTGCCGTTAAACTCTCTTCGTGAGATAGGCTTTCAAACAAACGAAAGCTTTAAATTTATTTACATTTTTTTGTGAAAAAATAATTAAATAAATAGCGCCTTTCAAATTTTTTTTTTTTTGTTTTCTTCTTTATATTTATAGAAAATAGTTATTCTTTTAATTTTTCAACTGATTGTTATTGTTTCGACCTAAAACTAAATCATAAATCTCTTTCACTACAGTAAAAATCAAGCGTTTTGGTGTTGTACAGCATGTAATGCAAAGAATTTAGCGGATCATTTATATAGGGTGAATCTAAACTCTTGGGCAAAACTTTGAGGGGTGATAGGGCATACAATGAGGAATCGTAATCACGTAGCAATCTGGGGTGAAAAACGCAGTTTTAACTTACCCGGTAATAATCACTTTTGGAAAAGCATTGAAGTGTCCGTCTAATTTCTTAACCAAGTTTCATAAACAATAGGCTCGTCTCCGAAAATTTCATCCATGAAATAAAATAGAATTTTTAAACTTCCATTTTAGTCTTCTGTTTTCGGGTAGAAATACATTAGTTTCTGACGAAACAAGGGTCGGAAAGCGCACTGTTGTTTCGGCACTTTTTTCCGAAGTGATTATTAACAGCTACACGAAGACGACGTTGCCGACCCCATATTGCTATGTGATTCTGATTCCTTATTATGTGCCCTATCACCCCTTAAAATTT
Organism: Cheiracanthium punctorium; assembly: GCA_038373885.1. NCBI lineage: Eukaryota > Metazoa > Arthropoda > Arachnida > Araneae > Cheiracanthiidae > Cheiracanthium > Cheiracanthium punctorium. The sequence goes on along the minus strand of JAWZYV010013336.1, from coordinate 112,234 downwards.
TGCCCAAGAGTTTAGTTTCACCCTGTATATGCTCATACAACAGCTTTTACCATTTTCTACTAAGGAAAGTGCGAAGTATGCCATCAAAATGTTCTCATCGAATGACAAATCTTTTCAACCACTAATGAATTGTGCAGATTTTTAAGAAGTTGAGTAGGACTTCGATACGTTTCCCTGGTTTGTGAAACTAATGAAATTATTCTGATATTTTTTAGAAATCTAAATTTATAACAACGCATAAAGCATATAATTTTTTTAAAATGAGCAGAGAAGCAGATTAATTTATAAGCTTATTTGTTATTTTATTCATAAAGATATAATTCTTTTCTGGCGTGAATACATCTTGTAAAATTTGCTTCGATAGTTGGAGGCAATTCAGAAAACGGCTGATAACAAAATCGGGGGATATAGTTCAATGTTGCAGCTACACAGTGGCGTAGGCAGAAATTTTTCATTGGGGGGGAGGGAGGGGCGGGGTACGACTACTGCAGCTCATATATATGTATACGCGTGTGTGATGTGGGAGTGAAGAATATTCATTTTGTATGGTAAAAAATTCCTCATGGGGGGTTGTGACCCTCCCCTAGGCTACGCCACTGCAGCTACATATCTATCATCTACATCCAAAATTTAATGACAGTTTTCCGTAAACTTGAGTAGTTGGAGCTATATTCTTTTTGCAAAAAGCTTTCAATTCGTAATTTTTTGTTTTCATTACAGTAGACTCCCTATAAAACGGTAGATACGTTCCGTGTTATATCAATCCGTGTTGTACGAGTCACTAGGAGATTATACAAACACGTGAACAGCATCATCAGTGTACACGCTGTGTTAACGGGCAATACAAAAACGTCTGCCTCATTTTTTTACCGTGTTGTAAGAGCCTTTTTGTAGCGTATAATACCCATAAAAGGTCGCAATTTTTCCTCCGCGTTATACGAATCCGTATTATATGAACCCGTTTTACAGGTGGTCTCTATTGTATTTCTCAAAAGATTGTTCTGGACTTCAGTATTTTCTGATATTGTTACTTTTTTTCCTTAGGTACTATCATCGTTCAAATTGTATGGATCCATTCCAAAGGAGTTGCATTGTGAGTGAAATTGTTTCTGTATTTCATTGAATTAGTAGTAAATTTGTAATTTTGTACTGAGAAGCCGGTGTGAATGAACTTTGCACTCTTGATACTGATGATCACATTAACCCTTTAACGCGCACTGTTCCCGCTCTGGGAACACCCAACTATGACTTATTGACTGTTGCCAGTCACGAAGAATAGATTGGATTTCTATAAAAATAGTTGCGGGTGACATAGCTCGCCGAGAATCCTTTACTTTATAGCACGTCCTTTCCCGTAAAAGAATTGTCACGATTATTTTGAACAGCACTGACATCTGCTGAAAAGGGGAAGAATGCGAGAACAGCTGGATAGATGGCCCAATGCTGAAAAAAGGGCAGCCGTTGCCATCGCTCGACTTAACGACCAGCAAGGTGGCGGACGATCGAAACGTTCATCGCGTGCACAGATCTAGAGACCCTTTTTTTGACAACAGCTGGCTGTGCGAGCTGCGTCAGAAATCACTATCTGCGTCACCTATTTCCCTACTCATATATACAGTTATAGTTAATAAATTATGCTAAAATATGCAAAGGTTAGCGACCGCGTATCTACTTTTTATGTTTATTTTATTACTTTGTTTATTTTAATTGCAGCAGTTGCAAATAATTTGAAGGAGTGTAAAATGAGTGGACGGAAAAGTACCCATTCATATTTACACATAGTTGTTGCCATTTGCAGCAAAGAAATATCGTCTATTTTGGTAGTGCGTACGTTACTGTAATATAATGCCATGCTGTGCCGCACAGCCAGCTGTCGTCAAAAAGGGTCTCTAGATCTGTGGCACGCGATGAACGTTTCGATCGTCCGCCATCTTGCTGGTAGTTAAGTCGAGCGATGGCAACGGCTGCCCTTTTTTCAACATTAGGAAAGGTTTGCGCCTCAAAGGGTTAACCCTTTAACCCTTTGAAGCACGACCATTTACCAATGCTGACAAAAGGGCAGCCGTTGCCATCGCTCAATTCACCTACCAGCTGGCTGTGCAACGCAGCACAGCCAGCTGTGTCAAAAATGGTCACGATCTGTGGCACGCGATGGGTGATTCGATCAACCGCCATGTCGCTGGTAGTTCAATCGAGCGATGGCTACGGCTGCCCTTTTTTCAGCATTGGGCAGTCCATCCATTTGATCTTCTGTATCCATGGATTTCCATCGTATTCTCCAGTTTTCGACAGATGCCAAGTGCTGTTGAAAATAATTATGACATCCATTTTACAGATAATCGACCATTTCTACGGGAAATGATGTGCTAAATAGAAAATTATTCTCATGTAACTATATGTACGCCTAGTGAAATCAAATTTATTCTTCGTGAATCAAAACAATCAAAATATCAGAGTTGTGTTGTCATGGCGAGGACACAAATGCATAGAGTCGTCCTGAAAAATGCATAGTGCATAGTACCGACCATGTGTGTCGTCCTTAGTGTAATACATAGTGTCTAGCAAATCCATAATGTCGTCCAGTATTCCTGCGTTCTGTGCTTAGCAACGCGCCGTGAAGACGCAATGCATACGCATAATGTGTTCTGCCTCCAGTGGGTGCTTCAGCCCCGGAGCACCCACGTAGTCGGCGCCACTAACAGTGATTAGCGGTTAGATTTCAAAAACCCAAGCTTGCCCTTTTCCCTAATGAATCATGTGCTTCGTAGTCTTGAACGTTTGGAATTTTTCCCGAATATCCGAGATTTTTAGTGATTATGTGGTTTCGAGATATATATATATATAAGCAAATATTAACGAAATTTTAATATAAATTAGGATTTAAAACCATATATTAACATTACCTTAATTAACAAAAACACCTCTAAAAAATTCAAGAAGTAATTTATAAAACTCGGCTGTTCGATCCTCGTCAGGGGGAGATCCCCCTGAACCCCCTTATTTTTTTAGTTTCATGATTGCCATATTAAAACGATATTCATTGACTTCGTCATTTTATCGCTCATTTTTCGCGTATTTCGCCTGGTAACCCTATGTTGAAATTTTTATGAGTGTAACCCATTTATTCAAAAATACATGGGATACCTATTCTACAGCTTACGAAATAGTATAACAATCGATTAAAGCTGTTGTGAACTAATAGTATTTAAATACATGTAAATTTATGTCGCTTTATTATGTCGCATTTTTGGTACACATTTTTCAAAAAGGGTGTTGAGAGATAAAATGACATAGTCATTAATATAAAAACATGCGTTTTAACTAGTTTAGTCACCCATCCCGTAAGTTACAAGTGTTGCAAAAAATTCCCTTATAATCCATGATGGCCTTCCTATAACAAACCTCTTCCTAAAAATAAACAAACTTCTGAACCTATAAATGTTAACAATCCTATCTACTCTTCCAAATCCTATGCTGACGCTCTTAAAAGTAATAACAGTAATGCTACCTCAGATATCTACAAGAACCTCAAATCTATATTTGACCTAGGCAAAATTCTTAATGAAATCAAAAATCTCCTCCTCGATTTCCAGAGCTTCTAAAACTTAATATCAAAATTTAAGGCTCTAATAATTAACGCTTTAACGCCCAGTGTTCCCGCTCTGGGAACACCCAACTCTGACGTTTTGACTGTTGCCAGTCACGAAGAATAGATTTGATTTCTATCAAAATAGTTGCGGCTGACATACCTCCCACGAGAATCCTTTACTTTTTAGCACGTCATTTCTCGTAAAAAAACTGTCACGATTCTTTTTAACAGCACTGACATCTGATGAAAATGCGAGAACAGCTGGATAGATTGCCCCATGCTGAAAAAAGGGCAGCCGTTGCTTTCGCTTGACTTAACGACCAGCAAGATGGCGGACGTTCGAAACGTTCATCGCCTGCCACAGATCGACAGACCCCTTTTTTGACGACAGTTGGCTGTGCCCGCGCACAGCCAGCTGTCGTCAAAAAACGGTCTCTAGATCTGTGGCACGCGATGAACGTTTCGATCGTCCCCCATCTTGCTGGTCGTTAAGTCGAGCGAAAACAACGGCTGCCCTTTTCTCAGCATTCTCAAAGGGTTGCGCCTCAAAGGGTTAAAAGTATCAGTCAAGATTCCAATTTTAACAAGTTACATGCTTTCTTGTGAGGACTTAGTGAAATTTTCGATAGTACTGTTTAGTACTATCTTATTTGTTGTAAGGTGGGGTTTTTTTTTCTTTACATTTTCTTGTTAGCCCTCAGCTAGCACTTTTCATTCCATGTCCGTAGTCTATTCCATAGAGATATGATTACAAGGAGAGGGCATTATAGCTATCTTCAGCATTGGAAGAAATGAAGGAACTATGTTGATTGGGATTTCAGGTGGTGGGTCCCTCATCTGGAACGGGTTCAAAATTAGGGGCCAACGGGCAGAAGCCCCATCGGGGGCAATGGCACCTCTTTCCATGGATCGTCTATCCATGGACACGAGAACAACAATAACATCCATAAACAAACCATTTTACAACAAACATCCCTTGCTTATAAAATGGCAAGGGCTCGTATAAACAACCGTCACCATTTTATAAGCAAGGGTTAAAATGGCTGTTGCATCCCAGAACTTTGGCCCCTTATGAACTCTAGAAAACTTGAGGCCTTATTACACGAAGGAATTTTCATGCGATTTGGTTGCTGTACACAGTTGCAGAAACCTCTTTCCTGGAAATTTCCCTCGGTTACCTAGAGAACAGTCAACTCCAACTTTTTCGTTCAGAAGCGAAAAAACTGCAAGTTGCAGGAAATCCAGCCAATCGTAGTGCTTCCTATTTCTACGTCACAACACAAGATGGCGGAAGAGTCAGCGTCAGCCATACCGTTCGTAGTGAAAGGGATGAGCGTGTGCGAAAACAAAATGTCCGTGAAATAAAATATCGATATGGAAATTGATTTGATTGAAGAAAAGAAAAATAAATATCAATCCGATCCGAAGATACACGATGTATAATCAACCAACGATATGCTATTTTTAATTACATGCTCTAGCAACCGCCAATTCGGTGAATCTTTGACGTTTGTGAACACAGCAGGGTTTGTCTACTATGGCAACCCTGCGTGCTCATCTGGGCTCCTTGACTTGTGGGAATGAATTGCAGCAACTGGTTTCTGCAACGAAAATTGCTCTAAATTTTGTCCGTGTAAAGACCTTATTACACGAAGGAATTTTCGTGCGATTTGGTTGCTGCAACCAGTTGCAGAAACCTCATTCCTGGAAATTTCCCTCGGTTACCTAGAGAACAGTCAACTCCAACTTTTTCGTTCAGAGGCGAAAAAACTGCAAGTTGCAGGAAATCCAGCCAATCGTAGTGCTTCTTATTTCTACGTCACAACACAAGATGGCGGAAGAGTCAGCTTCAGCCATACCGTTCGTAGTGAAAGGGATGAGCGTGTGCGAAAACAAAATGCCCGTGAAATAAAATATCGACATGGAAATTGATTTGATTGAAGAAAAGAAAAATAAATATCAATCCGATCCGAAGATACACGAGGTATAATCAACCAACGATATGCTATTTACATGCTCTAGCAACCGCCAATTCGGTGAATCTTTGACGTTTGTGAACACAGCAGGGTTTGTCTACTATGACAACCCTGCGTGCTCATCTGGGCTCCTTGACTTGCGAGAATGAATTGCAGCAACTGGTTTCTGCAACCAAAATTGCTCTAAATTTTGTCCGTGTAATAAGGCCTTTAGTCGCTCACTAAAGACTCTACTCTACGTTTGTCCCATTGCAATCCCTACCCAAAACCCCCAACATTTAGCTCATGGTTACTATGCATTTATTCCATTATTTTTATGTATTTCAATGTTTATGTAGATGCAGCTAAGCATTGCGGTTTCTTTCTCATTTTAGTTTTGGTAAGAGTACTGAAGGAAGAACTGGCGTGGTGACTGACCAGTGGGGAGGTAATCATTTTAATTTTTTCTTCCCTTAAAATACATTTCATAACGTTTACATGCATTTCAAAACGTGCCGTCTTTCATCATCAACATTCACAGACACCAACAGTATTCAATCTATACCACATTTGAAATAAAGTGCCATTTTTGTCTGCACATTGCCTAAAATCGGTGTTGCCAACTTAGCCATTTTGTGGCTAGATATGGCTACTTTATGACCCTAACTAGCCACAAATTTTCCAAATAGCTACTGGTAGTTACTTAGCCATATTATTCCTGTTTTAAGCAATTTCAGGCCATTTCTAGGCATATTCTTTTTGCTTTAAGCAATTTCTAGCCATTCCTAACTATTTTCAACCGTCGTGAACACACTATCCGTTTCGCTAGCTCGTAGCTGTAGTTTTCTATTTGCATTATTAAATATTATCTAAATTTATTTTATAATTCAAATGTGCAAACATAACCGTATAAAATTTCACCATTGTGGTGTTTCTAATAACGTAGACGATATGCGGCAGCAAAATAAAACTTCGCAGGCGACTTACCGGTTGTCGACAATGCAATAGGGCACTTTCACTTGACGTCACAAATCATTCCTTTCAAGAGACGTTCCACAAAAATAAGGCAAAAACAAAATTTGATTTTGTTATTGGAAACAGTTATGAGTAATTTATTTTTCTCTCACCTCGAAACAATTGTAGCCATTTCTAGCTACTTATCGCTTTGATTCTAGCCACTTTTTCTCCAGCAGAATTGGCAACAATGCTTAGAATTCAAAATTTTTGCAAAAATTTTACAGTTTCATGCACTAAAGAAGACAAAACAGATTTAGTTATGTCTCTTTGTCCTTGACTCTGTTTTGTTCACTCATCAAGTGAAAACGGCTTACGCAAATATATAATTTTTTTTAACTGTAACCAGATTATTTTGTTAAATAAGCATTTCTTTAATAAACAAAACATCGTCTTTGTATTTAAAATGTCCAGAAAAATCTGAGTCCTTATTTCTCAGCCGTTGGTCATAGATGTTGTATACCTACTTTCGATGGCGAAATTTGAAGTGTGTAGGTAGATCCAGAAGTCCCTTTATTCACTACTGAGTTATTCGTATCACCGTGTCCGCCTTTTTAAGGCGAATTGGACGGTAATGGTGATTTGGACCATAATTAAGATATTAAGGCTGAAAAAAATGCTGAAAATCTCGTTGTCATTTGGATGGTTGGGTTAAATTTGGATTGGTTAAATTTGGATAATGTGATGCACAGCTCACATTATCCAAATTTAACCAATCAGGGAGGCTTGGAAAGGATCATTCAGTTGTTTTCCTTATATCTGTATATATTTTGAAATAACTAATAACAAGCTTCGAAAAAACCACTCACAATACTCGTGTTAAATGATAAAAAAATCTGGAGTGATTCCATTCGACTTTCCGAACACTTAGGATTAAGATCATTACCAAGCATTCAAATAAATTTCAATCGATGAATAATTCAAACATGTATACCCAATTGAAGCTCAATCGAATGCACCGTTTAAACGCTTGCGCACTTTCAAGAATTTCTCCCCATAGGCCATAATGTAAAAGAAATCTTTGACGTAGCCCTGTAGAAAAACTAGAGTCCTATACACACCAAAATCAATACAGGTCTTGCGACGGTAGTTTATAACATATATACCCGATTTGAGCTCAATCGAATGCCCCGTTTAGGTGCTATCGTATTCCCTTACATACACACAAACATACACACACACACACACACACATGCATACATACATCTCGTAAAAACAGCATCAATGAATTCAGAAGACTTCAAAACGTGTCAATACACTAAAATCTCGAAGTCGAATTTTTTTCATGATTAGAATACTTTCCTTACATGGTACATGTTCGGAAAGTAATAAACAAAAACTTTGTGGGAAAAAAAAAAACGCATAAAATGTTACTTACAAGATGTTACGATCGTTTCGACCAAAAAATTCTTTCGGTCCTCAACTGAAATGGGTTGAAAATTAGGAGACGTGGAGCTAAGTCGGACTTCCTCCCACCGAGGCTCATTAAAATGGAAGCCGCTCCTTTTCACCCATCGCCGTCCTATATGGATGATCTGGCTATGGATGGTCTGACCTCTGCGGTTGCCAGATGACATTAGTAACGGGGTCTTTTACGAAATTGGGTGCCATTTGAAAATTTAAGAAGCAAAAATACAATTTCAAAAAATAAGTAGGGTGTTTTTTTTTTTTTTTTTTTTCCCATAATATAAGGTATACCTTGTTTCTAAACATTATTTCAGTTTTATTCGTGCATTTTTTCTTTTATTTAACTATTTTATATTTTTGCATTATCAGACTTGATGAAAGTTGTCATGTCTGTTACCGGACATTTTCTTTGAAATTTGTACACTTAGGTTCAACACAAAATAATGCAAAGTGATGTATTACATAGGTATAGAGTCCGTTTCCCCTTATAATATTGTATTTTCAGTTTACAAATATTTTTCTATACTTTAGTCAATTTTTGTTTGTCATGTCTGTTATCAAATTCGTCATGTCTCTTACTGTAAAAGTAACAGACATGACGAATTGACCGGTAACAGATATGACATTTCAAAGAAAAAAAAAATCATGAGTCTAAATAATTCCAGAAGAATATGAAAAGAGACATTAATTTAGACTAGAAAACTAATTATCTAAATTAATCAATTGAATTAACAAATAAATAAATACATTTTGCGCAACTAATTACGGTAACAGACATGGCATGCAATAAAAATACTTATGACAAATAGGCTTTGGCTTTTTCAGTCAAATACCAAAAATTCAAGATGTCTGCTTATATTTCTTTTTTGACCACATTCTAATGGTAAACAGGTGCTGCTATTCTCTAATTTCAATTTTTTTTGTTTAAAAATTTTAAAATAATGTATGGTAACAGACATGACATCAATGTCCGGACAGCTATATTTAATTATCAAAAGTTTTGTAATTCTATTAAAACCTTATAAAAACCTTTTTGCAGTGTAATTTAAACTCTTTTTCACAGTGCTGAAGCATGCCAGGGCAGAAATTTTAGTTTGTAGGCAGTAATTCTGCGTAACACGTTTTATGCTCTATGATTCGGACAGCTATATTTCGGCATCTTCTCTAATCATTTCATTTTACTTTCCGAACATGTAGCATGTAAGAAAAGTATTTTAATCATGATAAAATTCGACTTCGAGATTTTGGTGTATTGACACATTTTGAGGTCTTCTGAATTCATTTATGCTATTTTTACGAGATGCGTGTGTGTGTGTGTGTGTGTGTGTGTGTGTGTGTGTGTGTGTGTGTGTGTGAGAGTGAACACGATAGCTCCTGAACTGGGCATTCTATTGAGCTCAAATTAGGTATATATGTTATAAATCACCGTCGCAAGACTGGTATTGATTTTGGTGTGTATAGGACTTATACACACCAAAATCTCCGTTTTGGGAGGGAATACACAGTTTCTCTACAGGGCTACGACAAAGATTTCTTTTACATTATAGCGTATGGAGGGAAATTCTTGAAAGTACGCTAGGGTTTAAACGGTACATTCGATTGAGCTCAAATTGGGTGTATATGTTATAAACCGCCATCGTAAGACCGATATTGATTTTGGTGTGTATAGGACGTATAGATTTTCTACAGGACTACGACAAAGACTTCCCTAATAGCACAACAGTCCCCTGTGACTGAAATGCGACCACACAATACTGTCACAATAGATTTACAAACAGTCGCCGCGACTCCGCAGCAAAGTCACTATGTCCTCTCGCTGTGTATTCACATTGCGACCGTTCAGAGAAGTCACTTTGGGACAGTTTTGCGACAACGAAAAAATTCCGGGAAAAAGAGTTACCGAGAACATACACTAGATGGCAGCCTGTAGAATTCTCAGGCAAGAAAAAGTTCAGGTCCAGAATCGAACCCTCGAGCCAATGGTTAGAAGGCCAGCATCTTACCTCAAGGCTGTGATTACCTTGCTGGGGATACTTTAAAAGTAAACTGATCGCTGCAAAAGCTAGTTCTGGCATGGCATCTTTTGGTAATTTAAAATTTTTCTGTGAGTATTTTATAAATGGGGGGAAAATACCATAATTAATAAATATAAATTAAAAATCTTGGAAATCTTTCTTTTTCCACATAAATTATTTTCAGGAAATAATGTGCTGTTTTATTTAAGTATTCATCCGAAAAAAACTAATGATTTATTGAAATTTTTTATTCGGTTATGAGAGAAATAAATTTGTAATGTGCGACATGTGGGGTTTGATATATATTAAGGTATGAGAGATAATATTTATGTTTTTGCTACATTTTGCCTAAAATGGGTTTCATATAAAAATAAATAAAATTAATTGGAAAAATATGCATTAGATAAAATAAAGTATTTTTGACTTAGACCCATAGTTTTACCTCAAACTTTTCCTAGTGGAACTTTCAAACATACCAGGGACGTATTTAAAGGGGGAGATCTGAAAACTTAAAGCAATTATTAAAAAACAGCAATTTTGAGACATTTGTATTTACTCTAGTATCAATAAGATTGAAAATACCAGATAGTCCCCTCCTCCCATCCAAAATTTAAATCTACATACGCTATCGAAACATATATGCCATGGGTATATGAAAGAAATTGTTAATTTTACTCACAGATACTTAGTGTTCTCCATTGTGATTAGAACTCTCAATTCTAATATTTTTAAAAATAATATTTTTTTATAAATAATATTGTCTTGTTTAAACGAAATAATTTAAAAATTAATAAATTAAACTAAATTCCATTACTACATAACTGCGAGATTTTATTGAATTACTATTTTCGGATTTATTTATTACATGTTTCACGAAAGAAATTGCCACAAAATATTAGAAAAAATGAGTCTGAAAAAATGAAAGTCGCAAAAGCGGCCAGTGTGACGTCATTTTGAAGTCCAAAAAAATCAGTAGTCACAAAATAGTCACACAGTGACTTCACAGTGGAGTCACTGAGCGACCAATCACATACTAGTCACATGGTGACTTCACAGTGGAATCACTGAGCGACCGACCACATACTAGTCACATGGTGACTTCACAGTGGAATCACTTAGCGACCGACCACATACTAGTCACATGGTGACTTCACAGTGGAATCACTTAGCGACCGATCACATACTAGTCACATGGTGACTTCACTGCGACGTCACCTGGTGACTGGTCACAAGTAAACTTCACAGTGACCACACAGTAGAGTCACATCACTCACAAGTCAAAATGTGACTAGTATGTGACAGTCCTGTGACAATTGTGACCCTCTGTGGCGTCACAGCGACTCTTTTGTGACCATCTGCGCTATTAGGGTTCTATTACATTATGGCCTATGGGGGGAAATTCTTGAAAGTGCGCTAGCGTTTAAACGGCGCATTCGATTGAGCTTCAATTTTGTATATATAATTGAATTATTCATCGATTAAAATTTATTTAAATGCTTGGTAATGATCTTAATCGTAAGTGTTCGGAATGTCGAGGGGAGTCATTCCAGATTTTTTTACATCTGATAAAAGAGCATTTATCCTGGTGTTCTTCATGCATTCTGAATTTGCCATAATAAAATGTATTTGCTTTAGATTTTCCTTTAAGAGTTTTCCCACAACCAAAAATAAATACCAAATCCTCTCCGAATTTCCCTTCTCGTGTGACTGGAGCATATCAATACGCTGCTCCAATTGTAAATTCACTCGTTTCTCATTCATGTCCGTTCTCTATCCCATAAGATTTGTAAGTGATGTGTACGTGTACTTTGCACCTGCTGCCGATTTACAGTAGATCGACTGTTTTGTATGTGATTTTTGTTTACTTTAGTTCCGGAAAAAACGCTAGAAATTTCCCGAGTGGGGAACCGGATCCGGTCGCTTATAGAGGGTTGCGTGGTCTCTTCTAGAGGATCTTTTAACATTAAGTTGACAGTGGAAAAAATCGGTGCCTTCGAAAATCGGTCATTGGAGGAGGTGGTCGCTTGTAGAAGTTTCACTGTATTCAGTAAAAGTTAGCTCGTATTATAAAATGTTTCATATTTATTGCAACGAAAATTGGCCTAGTTTTTTTTAATTTTAAGTTACGAAGTTTAACTTTTATATTCCAATAAATCTTTCTTTTTGCCACTTGTTTACAACTGAGATGATGTTTCTCTTTTCAGTTCTATCTCCGGCCACGAAAGTGCTTGTCTACATTTTCCTGGCAATCATAGTACTCCTGGTGATTATCGGAATCTACAGATTTTGCAAGTGGTGTCACAAATGACTCAACAAACCGTTCTCATGCTTCTAAGTCACCATCATATATTCATGGAGGTCTATTTTTAATAAAAATTGAAAAAGAAACGCTTGTTTGTTTTTTATTTTTTCTACACAGGAAAGTTATGTTTAAAAAAAATCAGTTAAAGTTGAATATGTTACGGCCAAAGCCCAAAATCAGCCTGTTCGCGAACTGGCCGGCCAATTCGCGTTTCGGCCAACTTTGCTGTAAACTTACCGGCCAATGTCCGATCTTTTCTTGACTTCGGGCTTTGGCCGGCCGATTCGCGAAGTGGCTTGGGACGATCGGCCAAAGTAAAGGAAGAAAGAAATATAGAGCAGATTGTTTTAGACACTGTTAAAAATAAAATATTTAAAAATGAGTACTTCTGTATACTGTTTTTTTTCTTTTTTTTTAAGTAGAATTGTTTTAGAAACGAGTTCAAATATAAGTGACATCTCTGACTTAAAAAATAAGCTTGTACTATATAAAAATCTGCAGTGACTCCACTCGACTTTCCGAACACTTACGATTAAGATCATTACCAAGCACTTAAATAAATTTTAATCGATGAATCATTCAAACATATATACCAAATTGAAACTCAATCAAATGCACCGTTTAAACGCCTGCGCACTTTCAAGAATTTCTCCCCATATGCCATTATGCCATAACATAAAAGAAAGTTTTGTCGTAGCCCTTTAGGAGAACTATAAGGCCTATACACACCAAAATCAATACCGGTCTTAGGATGGTGGTTCATAACATGTATACCGAATTGAGCTCAATCGAATGTATCGTTTAAACGCTAGCGCACTTTCAAGAAATTCCCCCCATAGGCCATAATGTAAAAGAAATCTTTGTCGTAGCCCTGTAGAAAAACTATAAGTCCTATACACACCAAAATCAATACCGGTCTTGCAACGGTGGTTTATAACATATATACCCAATTTGAGCTCAATCGAATTTACCGTTTAAACGCTAGCGCACTTTGAAGAAATTCCCCCCATAGGTCATAATGTAAAATAAATCTTTGTCGTAGCCCTGTAGAAAAACTATAAGTCCTATACACACCAAAATCAATACAGGTCTTGCGACGGTGGTTTATGACATATATATCTAATTTGAGCTCAATCGAATGCTCCGTTCAGGAGCTATCGTGTTCACTCACATACACACACATACACACATACACACACACACACACACACACACATACATACATACATCTCGTAAAAATAGCATAAATGGATTCAGAAGCTCTCAAAACGTGTAAAAACACCAAAATCTCAAAGTCGAATTTTTTCATGATTACAATACTTTCCTTACATGGTACATGTTCGGAAAGTAAAAATAGGATCTCGTGTTATTCTGTTCTCATATTAAAGCCACAATACAAATTATTCAGTGAGCGTATACGCTGAAACAACGAGATAGCGTGAAGAATATTGGATTTGCGCCCTTCAAAAGGACGAATTATATCTTGAGCAAATGCGTTGCGTAACTTGTATGAATACAAAGGCAAATTGAGTACTCCATTTTTCAACTATACCTTTAAGGGATATCCTTAGTCTTTTTCTTCTCCATAGACCTAATGTTGAAGATCCCAGATCACACTGTCTCCCGAAATATCGCTTCAAAAAATATGAAACTTTTTGCCAAGGCAAATAGATACCGCTCAGTCTACCATTATCACTTAGGGCTTTGATCAAGGATTCCCAGCCACTTCGCGAAATAGCCAGCCAAAGTAGAATATACAATATTAATTGCAAGTACTTCGGACTTCGGTTAACCCTTTGAGGCGCAACCCTTTCCCAATGCTGAAAAAAGGGCAGCCGTTGCCATCGCTCGACTTAACGACCAGCAAGATGGCGGACGATCGAAACGTTCATAGCGTGCCACAGATCTAGAGACCCTTTCTTGACGACAGCCGGCGGTCGTCAAAAAAGGGGTCTCTAGATCTGTGGCACGCGATGAACGTTTCGATCGTCCGCCATCTTGCTGGTCGTTAAGTCGAGCGATGGCAACGGCTGCCCTTTTTTCAGCATTGGGCAATCTATCCAGCTGTTCTCGCGTTCTTCCATCTTTCGGCAGATGTCAGTGCTGTTAAAAAGAATCGTGACCATTTTTTGACGGGAAAGGACGTGCTCAAAAGTAAAGGATTCTCGTGGAGCCATGTCACCCGCAGCTATTTTTATAGAAATCAAATCTATTCTTCGTGACTGGCAGCAGTCGAAACGTCAGAGTTTGGTGTTCCCAGAGCGGGATCACTGCGCCTTAAAGGGTTAAAAGTCTTGGCCAAAACGCAAATCGGCCAGCCAAATCGCGAACTGGCCGAACTGCGGGCTTTGGCCGTAACAGATACATAAAACAAAAATCATCTGATATTGAATGACTGGAAATCTTAAAAACCGAGATCAAACAATGTGTGGCCTTTGTACATGAAGCATGGCAAGAGTCACTCCCTTTTCAACTTTGTTTCATAACTGTTTTAATTATTCTCGCATAATTACTCGAAAGTAGTTGGCATTTATCATAAATCCTGTGAATGCTCAAATTTAATGGGGCAGTTTTTAAGGTATGAGACTACCCCCACCGAAAAAAAAAAACCTGTTTTGTAAAAATCTTCGAAATTTTTTTTTACTATTTGCTTATGTTATAGGTCACACGATTAGAATTTCAAAACCGTTTTACTTTTGTTTCTACGATAACTGGAAGCTAAGTAGAACAAGAAATAATGAACTAGAAGGACAGTATTTTCTACAGTGCTAAAATCTTTAAACGCGTTTTCTGAAAAAGTGTGTTTTTCGTATTTATTTATTATTTTTTTGCGATAAATGTCATATCTCATAACGTGTTTAAGATACTGACGCGAAATTTTGCCAATGTATTTTGATCATTGCTATCTGTGTTATGAAGCAGAATATAATATTTCATTGTTTATTTATATTCATTGTTTTCATGTATTATGGTTATCATTGTTTTATGACCAATTTTTAAATGCTTTTTTTTTTTAGAAAATTACTGAGGGTTTTCATATAAAAACTGAAATATTTTCCTTGGTTCATAACACAGATAAATATAAAATAAATAAAAATTTTGTGTAAAAAAACACACATAAAAGGATTCTTATAACAAGATACAATCGTTTCGACTGAAAATTTATCCAGTCTTCATCAGTCGTAACCCTTCGTCTCACTAAACAGTGGGAACTCAACATATACTATACAGTTAAATATGTTAGTTAGGTACTGTATAAATATTATTGAAAAATATTTATTAGAATTGTTCACAGTGGGTGTGGCGTAAATGCCATTTTTTACCAAAATTTCACTTCAGTTTACCAGTATTTCATAGTTTACATTGAATTTCATTAGAATTGCATACAAATTAGTATTTTTATACTCCCATTCTAATTAAAAACATGGATTTTTCATTAAAAATTTTACTTTTTAAAAAAAACGTTCCGAATGAACGCACATACCTTAAATTATTTTAAAAATAAATTTATAGGGTTAAAAAAAATGATAAACACTGAAAGAATGATCAAAAAGGAAACTGTTTATAGAAATATCAACTAAAGCTTTTAGAACAGCCTCCCTGGTTGTGTAGTGGTTAGAGAGCCATTCTATCACACCGCAGGTCCGGGTTCGATTCCAGGCACGGGCTTGGGTGTAATGTCGTCAGTCCCTTCATAGGAGGCAACTCTGGTCAACCTACTAGGTGCCTTCCTAATAAGGACACCAGTAGTGCCGGTCTTTGTAGTGGCCAATGTCTATATGTCAAGTGCCCGCATTATTAAAAAAGTATAAATATATATGTAATAATAAAATAAACTTTGCTAATTTAATTTAATGTTATTTGAAAAATCCTTCTTTAATCTTTTACTCTTACTGTAAAGTTTGTTTCTCGGCCACACAAATATTACGCTCAGAGACGTTTTTTGAAGTTCCATAAGTAGAAAATTGTTTATTCAGCAGTATTTTCGGTTTTCTGTGGTTTTCATTACTACGTTCTTTTAGAACTCCTGGGTAAGCAGGTGTTTCTCAGGTCTTGATTGACAATCTAGTTAACTCATTACGTTTGAGAGTAACGCCTTCGCGATCGTGCTGCACCCTGCCAACAGATGTGGTAATTAAGGAATATTTAAGCAAGAGCGCGGAAATTTCGAGAGCTTCGTGTTAACTTCGCGCTTAGTTTTAAGGAGTTTGGAACGTAAAGCTTAGCTTCGAGCCTTTAGACTGCGATGTAAGAAGATAGCCACGGAACGAATAAGGTCGCCGGCCCGACTCCTGCCCTCTGTCTGAACTTTGAAATAAACTATTTAACCTAGAACCCCAATGGATTTGCGTCAATTATTGCAACAAGGAATGTCGTAAGGCCCATTCTTTACATATATATATATATATATATATATATATATATATATATATATAACGGATAAAACACGGGTGTGAAAAAGCAATCAACGTCTAAAGAAGTATTCGATTTCTTCTTTAGATTAAGAAATTGGAAACTGGCAACTCAGTGAGAGTGGCGCGATGATAAGTTCAGTATTCCATGAGGGGAATACGAAACACATTCCAAAACAGTTAGGCGAAAAGGAATCACTTTTTTGCTCTCTAGGAGTTGGATACTAGTGGGGTGATTTTAATTAACCATCCTCTATAAACAAGCAGCATTCTGCAGCTGAAACGGTTGATCAGATTGCCACAAAAATTTTGGCACATGGCAGTTTTTAAAAATTTTAGTTCATAAAATGTCCACTAGATGGCGCTTTTCTTTATGAATTCAGCTCAAAAAAGGACGCAAGGTAGTGAATAAATACTCAAAAACTATTGAATAAATGTTGAAATGTAAACACTTCAGTAGCGAAAACACATCCTTAAAAATAAAATAGATTATAATTTTCCCGAACGTACTCTTGGTAAAAAATGCCAAAAATGGGGGTAGCGAATTATCACGTGCAAATCCAAAAGAAAATCTGTCTCTCTTTGGCATTGGATTGTTGACAAATGTAGACGGGAAAAATTAGTAGCTTAAGCTGTGGATATAAATGACTTTGTTTTTACTCTTAGCGAATAATTAATAATTTAATAATTAGTTAATTTTGATTAATGAATAAACAAAATACAGTTAAGTTAGTTATATTTGTGGTTTAAGGAATAATCATATTTAATGAATCAGATAAGTTTAGGTTAAACTTCGTAAACCCCCCCCCCGCCCCCACACATATTTTTTTTTTTTCTTGGGACCACACCATTAACTAAACTAAAAACTTATTAACTAAAATCGTCCCTTTTCTCTAGGGATGGACGCGAGACATTTTTTTTACGAGGCGAGACAGAGATTTACAGCTTTTTTGCGAGACGAGACAAATATTTTTAACTTTACGTTATAAGCAGGGCCCGATTTAGAAAATTCTTGACTACAGGCACAACTCGAGAGGGGGGCTCCCCTAACACTGATGTAGGCAGCCTGAAATTTCCAAAGACTGCATAAATGACTGTCTGGCTGTGCCCTGCTGTCGAGAGTTTGCTCTTCTTTTTCCAAAATGGCAGTCGTCTATTATTTTTCATGATAAATTTAGCAAACAAATTCAAACTGTTCATAAAATACTTAAGAATTTACAACTTTTTTCAACCCTTCATTATAAATGCCATCCAGTCATCGATCAAGCTCAGAGCCTTATTATCACATGGGCAAAGTCCCGACCAGGCCCCGGGTTCGAAAAACCAGGGCCCCGGGTTCGAAAGGGCCCCCCAATTTCAAACATAGTCCTGAAATATATTTTTTATATCAAAATTTCCATCATCATCAACATTGGCACGACAGCCCTTTGTGGGACTTGGCCTTCTTCAAAAGTCAGTCCCATTCCACCCTTTTCCCTGCAATGGACCTCCAGTTTCTTGCTTTCAGTTTGGCAAAATCCTCATCCAGGCTGTCCCCTCCATCTTTTCTTCGGTCTTCCTCTAGGTCTTTTACAGAAAGGAGTGGCATTGAAGACCTTAAGAGCAGTTCTCACAGCACTCATTATCAGAAGGTGACCTGCCCATCTCATTCTATTCAGTTTTATGTATTTAAAAATCTGGAGTGACTCCACTCGACTTTCCGAACACGTACGATTAAGATCATTACCAAGCATATAAATAAATTTTAATCGATGAATAATTCAAATATATATACCAAATTGAAGCTCAATCGAATGTACCGTTTAAACGCTAGCGCACTTTCAAGAATTTCTCCCCATAGGCCATAATTTAAAAAAATTCTTGGTCGTAGCCCTGTAGAAAAACTATAAGTCCTATACACACCAAAATCAATACAGGTCTTGCGACGGTAGTTTATAACATATATACCCAATTTGAGCTCAATCGAATGTACAGTTTAAACGCTAGCGCACTTTCCAGAATTTTCCCCCATAGGCCATAATGTAAAAGAAATCTTGGTCGTAGCCCTGTAGAAAAACTATAATTCCTATACACACCAAAATCAATACAGGTCTTGCGACGGTAGTTTATAACATATATACCCAATTTGAGCTCAATCGAATGTACCGTTTAAACGCTAGCGCACTTTCAATAATTTCTCCCCATTGGCCATAATGTAAAAGAAATCTTTGTTTTAGCCCTGTAGAAAAACTGTGAGTCCTATACACATCAAAATCAATACCGGTCTTGCGACGGTGGTTTATAACATATATACCTAATTTGAGCTCAATCGAATGCCCCGTTTAGGAGCTATCGTGTTCACTCACATACACACACACATACATACACACACACACACACACACACATACATACATCTCGTAAAAACAGCATAAATGAATTCAGAAGACTTCAAAACGTGTCAATACACTAAAATCTCGAAGTCAAATTTTTTCATGATTACAGTACTTTCCTTACATGGTACATGTTCGGAAAGTAAAAATGTTATCACAACATCTTTATAGATTTTATAGATTTCGAAGTTATATCTTTTCTTCCAGGTATTATTTTCTAAAACAGCACCAAAAATAGTTCTTAGAACTTTTCTTTCGAAGATTGACAGTGCTTTTTCCTCCATCGTCGTTAAAGTCCATGTTTCGGAGGCATAAGTTAAAGATGATCTTATTAACACCTTGTGCAACAGAATTTTTATTCTCCTCTTTATTAGATGGGATTTTAAAAAAGGTATTAAACCGAAGAAACAGCGATTTGCGGCAATAATCCTTTTTTCTAATTTCAGGATTAATATCATTTTGACTGTTGATCTCAGAACCCAAATAGGTGAAAGCTTTCACGGATTCAAATTTAAATGAACCAATCTCAAAAAAATTAGGTGGGTTTTCTTTTTTCCCACGGTGCATATACTTTGTTTTCTCTATAAGCTTCAATTTCCCAGCCGCCTTCTCCAATGCCATAAAGGCCTCTCCTATAGCTCTTGAAATTACATCTACATCATCAGCATATGTGAGAATAAGTACAGATTTATTAAATATAGTACCTCTTGTATTAATACCACCATCTCTTATAACTTTCTCCAATGCAAAATTAAAAATCTGGAGTGACTCCACTCGACTTTCCGAACACTTACGATTAAGATCATTAAAGCATTTAAATAAATTTTAATCGATGAATCATTCAAACATATATACCAAATTGAAGCTCAATCGAATGCGACGTTTAAACGCTAGCGCACTTTCAAGAATTTCCCCGATAGGCCATAATGTAAAAGAAATCTTTGTCGTAGCCCTGTAGAAAAACTATGCGTCCTATACACATCCAAATCAATACCGGTCTTGAAAAGATGGTTTATAACATATATTCCCAATTTGAACTCAATCGAATGTACCATTTAAACGCTAGCGCACTTTCAAAAATTTCCTCCCGTAGGCTCTAATGTAAAAGAAATCTTTGTCGTAGCCCTGTAGAAAAACTATAAGTCCTATACACACCAAACTCAGTAACGGTCTTGCTACGGTGGTTTATGACATACATACCCAATTTGAGCTCAATCGAATGCTCCGTTCAGGAGCTATAGTGTTCACTCACACACACACACACACACACACACACACACACACACATGCATACATCTCGTAAAAATAGCATAAATGGATTCAGAAGCCCTCAAAACGTGTCAAAACACCAAAATGTCGAATTCGAATTTTTTCATGATTACAATACTTTCCTTACATGGTACATGTTCGGAAAGTAAAAAGGAGGCATGCAAGCGCATCCCCTTGTCTTACTCCACTGCAGATCTCAAAAGTTGCAGATATCTCTCCTGCACTCGCACCGAAGAGAATGTCTCTGAAAGAGTGAGCTTTATTAAGCTCAAGCTTATTAAGCACAAGCTTAATTAACTTTATTGGAACATTAAATTTCTGTAGGGCTTTTAGTAAACCAGCTCGATCAATGCTATCATAAGCCTGCCCCTGAAGTCCACAAACGAATGGTGTGTTTCGATCCCGTACTCTTTACACTTCTCCAGAGTTTGTCTCAAAGTAAAGATCTGATATTAAAGTTTTATGAAAAATTAAACAAATTTCATAGATGGGCGTCCCCAAAATTCATCAATGGCCAGCGTCCCCGTGGGTCATAATCAGGCTCTGAGCAAGCTGTCAACTTGTTTAACCCTTTAACGCGCAGTGTTCCCGCTCGGGGAACACCCGACTCTGACGTTTTGACTGTGGCCAGTCACGAAGAATAGATCGGATTTCTATAAAAATAGTCGCGGGTGACAGAGCTCCACGAGAATCCTTTACTTTTGAGCACGTCCTTTCCCGTAACAAAAAATGGTCACGATTCTTTTCAACAGCACTGACATCTGCTGAAAAATGGAAGAATGCGAGAACAGCTGGATAGATTGTCCAATGCCGGAAAAAGGGCAGCCGTTGCCATCGCTCGACTTAACGACCAGCAAGATGGTGGACGATCGAAACGTTCATCGCGTGCCACAGATCTAGAGACCCCTTTTTGGCCAGGGATGGACGCGAGACGACTTTTTGCGAGACGAGACAGAGATTTACAGCTTTTTTGCGAGACGAAACAAGCATTTTTAACATTATGATATAGGTATTTTTGCCAGACGAGACAAAGCTTTTCGGCTGTTTTGCGAGACGCGAGACGCCAATTTTACGTCTCGCGTCCATCCCTATTTTTGGCGACAGCTGGCTGCGCAGCCAGCTGTCTCAAAAAGGGGTCTCTAGATCTGTGGCACGCGATGAACGTTTCGATCGTCCGCCATCTTGCTGGTCGTTCAGTCGAGCGATGGCAACGTCTGCCCTTTTTCCAGCATTGGAAAGGGTTGCGCCTCAAACGGTTAAAATATTGTTTAAAAAAAATTTGAAAGGATGGTTAAAAATCTGCTATTAAAAAAGATAAAATTTAAAAAAAAGAATTGAATTGGAATTTTGTTTTGGGGGGGGGGGGGTCCCCAACATTCGGGGGCCCTAGGCCGGGCGTACTGGGCCTAACGGAAAATCAGGTCCTGCGTTATAGGGATTTTGCGAGACGAGACAAAGCTTTTAGGCTGTTTTGCGAGACGCCTATTTTTCGTCTCGCATCCCCATCCCTCCCTACTTTTCTCCCAGCATCTTCCGAAAACTAGAGAAGTTCCTAAATGTGTTACTGCGCATGTCCTTGCCCGAATGAATATTGATCGGCTAGCGACACGTGTGAACATCAACCAGTCCCAGCTAGCCTTGCATTGCTAGAGTATTCAGCAAAAAGTTACTGCAAACACGTAAGTACTGTCACAATAATATTTTGAATGGGTCATTTATAAGTCATATTACTTTACGATGATTTATATCGGGTGTTACAAAATAGATATTACAGAGATTATCTTGTAAACCGTCAGTGATAGAAAACATACTTCCATTAGAAACGTTAGTCAAATAAAGAGTAGATTTCAGGTATGGCATTTTTTTTTTTTACTAGGAGCTGTATACATATTAAAATACGAAATGTAATTTTTATACGGTACCTCCTTTCCTATTGTTTATATTTAGAAAAAATGTTGCCCTTTGTCTAAAAAAATTAATTTAAAAAATCCTGTGTCTCTAAGTGAAATAGTTAGCGAGAAAACTAAGACTTACACCACTTTACCTACAGTGTTGGCGTCAGTTAGAATAATTTGAGCGTACTGGCTTCAATGTATATGATATTTTTTGTAGTCCTGTATAAAACTACAAATCCTACGCATATCAAAATCAATACCGGTCATGCGAGGGTGGTCTAAAATATATACACCAAATTTGAGCTCAATCGAATGCACCGTTTAGGAGCTATCGTGTTCACTCACTTACACGCACGCGCGCACATACGTATATGCATCACCTTAAAAATAGCATCAATGAATTCAGAAGACCTCAAAACCTGTCAATACATCAATATCTAAAAGTCGAATTTTTTTGTGATTACAATACTTTCCTTACATGGTACATGTTCGGAAAGTAAAAATTAGCAGGGGGGGAAAAAAAAAATTCTCGAGTGACTCCACTCGACTTTCCCCGCTTCGAACACTTGATCTTTACCAGGCGTTCAAATAAATTTCATTCAACACACTCAGGCAACACTATTGTTCAGGCACTAATGCACTTAAAATGATTTGAGTGTTTGGGCCGCAATGTATAAGAATACTCTTTTGTAGCCCTGTAAAAAAACTGTTCGGCGCACACCCGCTAAAATTTATCTAGTACGTAAGTCAGCGACCTGTAATATGCTTACCCAATTTGATATCGGTCAAATGTAGTATTTAGACATTAGCTCACTTCAAAAGATTTGTATCCTTAAGCCACAAGAGCTCCTTTTTGAAAACCTGCGAACTATCAGATTTACACACACCAAAATCTATGCAGGTCATGAGACCCAGACCTATAGTACACATATCCAATTCGATGCACTATACAGACTATAGCGCACTTTCAAGAATTTCCGTCCATAGTCCATAATATAAAAGAACACTCATTTGCTGCCCAATCAAAAAACTATATGTACTAAAATCTCCACATGTTGTTTGACGGTAACCTATAATATACATACCCAATTTAAACTTCTTCGATTGCACCATTTAGGCACTCGCTCATTTTAAATGATTTGCGTCCATAGACTGTAATGTATAAGAATTATTTTTTGCGATCCCGTGAACAAATATCAACTTTACACACACCAAAATCTATAGAGGTCATATATAACTGAGACCTATTATTTATATATATATATATATATATATATATATATATACACCTAATTTGTTCTCAATCGAATGCACCATTTGACCGCTAACACACTTTCAAGAATGTCCGTCCATAGGCCATAACTTGAAAGAAATCCTTTTCGTAGCCCTGTATGAAAAAAAATATAAGTCCTATGCACACCAAAATCATTGCCGGTCTTCCGACGTTGGTCTATAATACATATATCAAATTTGAGCTCAATCGAATGAACCGTTTAGGAGCTATCGTGTTCACTCACATACACACACACAGGCACATACATAAACACATCTCGTAAAAATAGCATAAATGAATGCAGAAGACCTCAAAGCTTGTCAATACACCAAACTCTCAAAGTCAAACTTTATAGCCCAGTAAAGAAAACTATAAGTCTTATACACACAAAAATCAATACCGATCGTGCGACGGACGTCTATAATATACATACCAAATTTGAGCTCGATACAATGCACCGTGTAGGAGCTGTCGTTTTCATACACACACGCATATACATCTCATAAAAATAGCATAAATGAATTCAGAAGACCTCAAAACATCTAAAGGTCACCTGATCAATCTCCCCAACTTCCCAAGGAAAATCTTTGGGGAGTTTGGAAATACTCGAGCTACTCAGCTTGGTAGCGTTAATCTCACATAAGGGCAACCATCGGCCCACGGGCCGGATGTGGGCCGACACGGCTTTTGATCCGGCCCGTGAAACATTTCAAAACCCTTTATAAAACCAACATAAACCATTCAAAATCCCAATTATACGGCCAGCGACTTCGCTAACATCCTGAAGTTCGGCCCGCGATTTCTCTAATATCTTAAAATTTGGCCTGCAACTTTTCAAAGGTTGCCCATACCTGGCTGCTCTCCTAGAGTAGCTCACATCGGGCATAGTGAAGGGCTTGGGTTTTTCCCCAGTAACTCGAAATACTCAAAAGTGGCAGTCTGAACGCGCCCTATGTTATCTGAAAGAACTTTTAAAACGAACTGACTTCCCTTCAAAGCTTAATGACCGTGACTTCAAATAGGACGTCATTCTCACTTGATACAGCTAATTTTGTCACGCAAATGAGTCACTTTTTTTGACTCTCGGACATAAAAGGGAGCTGAAAATAGCAAAAAAAAAAAAAAAAAAAAAAATCGTTTAAAAATGAGCGCAGATTGTTTTCTGTATTTTTATACATAATTGTGAAAAATGCAGAAAACAATCAAGCGGTACATACTCAAGCGGATCGTTACGAACGGTGTAGATGTTATTGCTTTTTTCGTACTTAACTTTTTTATCTTTTTGGAGTTGTGGAGGTAGAAGTTTTATTTCTTGGATGAGTTGCCCGGAATGGTTACAAGAGTGAGTCAAGCATCAGCGTAACTATAGGGTAGGACTGCTATCTTCTCGAACGCAGTCTCGGCAGAAAACGTCTTCCAGAATGGCCGAAAAAGTGACCAAAAATCGGGGTAGCTAATAGTCACGTACAAATCCAAAAGAAAACCTGTCACTTAGAGATTGGATTTTTGACAAATGTAGATTGAAGAAGTAATTAAAAAACTTTGTAAAAAACACACATAAGAAGTAATAGGTAAGAGGATACTCACGTTTCGTTCAAAAATTCTTTTGAACTTCATCGGTCCAAGCCCTTCATCGTAAAGAACACAGGGATCTGAAAAGAGATAAGCAAGCTTGTTTATCTCTTTTCAGTTCCCTGTGATCTTTACGACGAAGGGCTTGGACTGATGAAGTTCAAAACAATTTTTGAACGAAACGTGCGTATCCCCTTACCTATTACTTCTTATGTGTGTTTTTTACGAAGTTTTTTAATTACTTTATCGTTTAACACCAGTATTTTGAGTGATTTTTCAGTAGATGGAAGAATTCAGTAGCTTACGCTTGATCAAAATGGCTTTTTTTTTATTGTTAAAAAATCTGGAGTGACTCCACTCGACTTTCCGAACACTTACGATTAAGATCATTACCAAACATTAAAATAAATTTTAATCGATGAATAATTCAAACATATATACGAAATTGAAACTCAATCGAATGCACCGTTTAAACGCTTGCGCACTTTCAAGAATTTCTCCCCGTATGCCATAATATTAAAGAAATCTTTGTCGTAGCCCTGTAGGAAAACTAGAGTCCTATACACACCAACATCAATACCGGTCTTAGGATGGTAGTTTATAACATATATACCCAATATGAGCTCAATCGAATGCACCGTTTAAACGCTAGCGCACTTTCAAGAATTTCCCCCCATAGGCCATCATGTAAAAGAAATCTTTGTCGTAGCCCTGTAGAAAAACTATAAGTCCTATACACACCAAAATCAATACCGGTCTTGCGACGGTGGTTTATGACATATATACCCAATTTGAGCTGAATCGAATGCTCCGTTCAGAAGCTATCGTGTTCACTCACATACACACAAACACACACACACACACACACACACACACACACACACATACATACATACATCTCGTAAAAATGGCATAACTGGATTCAGAAGACCTCAAAACGTGTAAAAACACCAAAATCTCGAAGTCGAATTTTTTTATAATCACAATACTTTCCTTACATGGTACATGTTCGGAAAGTAAAAATAATTAATGATTTAACAAAGAGTTAATTTTTAATTAATTAATAAACGAATAATGGTTAAATTAGTTTTATTGGTTGCTTAAGAAATGATTACATTTAACCCTTTGAGGCGCAACCCTTTCCCAATGCTGAAAAAAGGGCAGCCGTTGCCATCGCTCGACTTAACTACCAGCATTATGGCGGACGATCGAAACGTTCATCTCGTGCCACAGATCTAGAGACCCTTTTTGCCGCACAGCCAGCGGTCGTCAAAAAAGGGGTCTCTAGATCTGTGGCACGCGATGAACGTTTCGATCGTCTGCCCTCTTGCTGGTCGTTAAGTCGAGCGATGGCAACGGCTGCCCTTTTGTTCAGAATTAGGCAATCTATCCAGCCGTTCTTGCATTCTTCCATTTTTCAGCCGATGTCAGTGCTGTTAAAAAGAATCGTGACCCTTTTTTGACGGGAAATGACGTGCTGAAAAGTAAAGGATTCTCGTGGAGCTCTGTCACCCGCGACTATTTTTATAGAAATCCAATCTATTCTTCGTGACTGGCAACAGTCAAAACGTCAGCGTTGGGTGTTACCAGAGCGGGAACACTGCGCGTTAAAGGGTTAAGGAATGATTACATTTAATGAATTAGATAAGTATAGGTTAAACTTCGTCAAAAATGAGCTTCCCCTCACTTTTTTTTCTCAGGACTGCACCAAATGACATGAATTAAGCTGTCTTTCTTTGGACTGACAACGAGCAGCTGTCTGATCTCCGGGGGAAAAAAGTGACATTTACCACACCCAGTTCCAGTTCCCTCTTCCTCTCCCGGAAGAATGACGTAAGCGCTCGCTAAAGAATTCCCCAGTGTGCTTTTCTGTACAACAGAAGCAATTGCATTTATTTCAAAAAGTATTAAGTGAATTAAAAATACTTAATAGGTTTTTTTAAAGAGGTATTATATATAATGAGCCTGGATGAATGGGAAGTTATTTCGGAATTACGATTGTATGTATTTCCGATGCGGTTTAACAAAAAATAAAAATCTGGAGTGACTCCACTCGACTTTCCGAACACCTACGATTATGATCATTACCAAGCATTTAAATAAACGCTAGCGCATTTTCAAGAATTTCTCCCCATAGGCCATCATGTAAAAGAAATCTTTGTTGTAGCCCTGTAGAAAAACTATAAGTCCTATACACATCAAAATCAATACTGGACTTACGATGGTGGTTTATAACATGTATATCCAATTTGAGCTCCATCGAATGGACCGTTTAAACGCTAGGGCACTTTCAAGAATTTCCCCCCATAGGCCATCATGTAAAAGAAATCTTTGTCGTAGCACTGTAGAGAAACTATAAGTCCTATACACATCAAAATCAATACCAGTCTTGCGACGGTGGTAACATATATACCCAATTTCAGCTCAATCGAATGCCCCGTTTAGGAGCTATCGTGTTCACTCACATACACACAAACACACACACATACATACATGCATCTCGTAAAAATAGCAGATGTATGAATTCAGAAGACCTCAAAACGTGTCAATACACCCAAATCTCGAAGTCGAATTTTTTTCATGATTACAATACTTTCCTTACATGGTACATAGTTCGGAAACTAAAAATCAAACGATCATCCTGAATATTCTTCAAAGATCTGTAAAAATCGAAAACTGACATACAGATTTAAAAGAACATTTACATGTTAGAAAAAATTCTGGGCTTTATGGTGGTATATACCGGGTGCGCCAAAAGTTCGTTACAACTTTAAAAATTCATAAAAAAGGAAGAAATGAAGATAAAGACGTGCAGTTTGTACGTAAAGGCTTAACAAGGAGTCGGATTTTTTTTTTTTTTTAGAAACTACAAAAATTTTAGTTAAAAGAAGTCACCGGTAGAGGGCGCAGACATGCGGCAGATTCAGCAGTATTATGCAAATTAAACTTGCAATAAAAGACCGCGATACACGGTGGCCTGCACGATCACCCGACCTCACCCCGGTTGACTTCTGGTTGTGGAGCTACTTAAAGTCACTTGTGTACCGTTCATCCCCTTCAGCATTGGCCGAACTGAAACATTCTGTCGAGAAGTTTCTGTAATTTCATTCCGACCTGTTGCATTCAACTGTAACGGGCGTTGTGAGTAGGGAATGCAATCCCGATCCCGCGGGAACGGGATCCTGCGGGATCCCGCACAAATGTTTACGGGACTAGCGCCGCGGGATTAAGATCCTAATCCCGCGGGATTGACACTGAGAAATAAATTATTTTTTATTGCAGTTTCACGCTGCTTTCCCAATCAATAGAGCGAAAAACTTTGCATGCATATTTATGTATCTCATTAACAATAAAGAAATCAATAATTACAAATTTTAATTTAAAATTTTATTTTTTAAATTATCTTCCAGCGGGAGTCTGGATCGAACATCTAAATCTAAACATTGTAGTATAATTTTTTTCGTAAAGTTCCCAATCTCCAAATGAACTGAAATATTTCATACTATTTATCTCTTAGACAAAAGTCACGAATTAATTATAAAAAATTTTCATTTTAGTTTAAATTTTTTTTATAATTCTCACTTTTAATTATTTTACTAAAATAAATCAAAACTAGGAAATGATTCATTGAATTTGTTCGATTTTGTACGTTACTTTTTCAGCAACTAAGAAAATAACGTATGTTAACATATCTATGAACTGTATATTCCTCATTTTTAGCAGCTAATATAAGGCATAACTTAGTATATTATTCTGAATATCATGATTATAATTTTCATATTTCTAAGTTATTGTATTAATTATTTCATAAGATTAATTATTTAAAGTTAAACTTCATAGTGCTTAAAATTTTACTTTTCTCCGTTGAAATGATAACTAAATGAAATGTCAATCCCGCGGGATCAATGAATCTCAATCCCGAAATCCCGCAGTACGAAAAACAGCGCGGGATTGCATTCCCTAGTTGTGAGTCGCCTTACTTGTGTCGTAGAATGTTCTGGAGGTCATGTTGAACAAATGTCATGGCCAAAATAAATGAATGAAGCGTACTGTTGTCCTACTCATTGTGCTTCGGGTCGTAAGCACCCTCTACCGATGACTTTTTTAACTAAAATTTTTGTTGTCTTTAAAAAAAATCCGACTTCCTGTTAAGCCTTCACGTACAAACCGCAAGTCTTCATCTTCATTTCTTCCTTTCTTATAAATTTTTAAAGTTGTAACGAACTTTTGGCGCACCTGGTATATATGTGTGTATGTGTGTGTGCGATTTCGCTACATTGGAATATTGATGAGGCTGTCGTTTGATTGCAACTTATTTTATTTGCTGTTCAAAAAGCAAAAACATAAGTAAATACAAGACAGACGCTACCCGGAGCTAAAACATGACTCCGAGCAGCAATGAGAATGCGCGATTCCTCACGGCAGGATATAACCATACTCGCTGATTGACAGCTTGCGTCAGAACCACGTGATCACCTGAGAAGAATCGGGGCAATTCCATTCACTGATTACAAAGCAAAAACTCCTGAAACCTTTTGTACCGAAGATGAGGCTTGGGCCGAGAAAAGAAAACGCGCGGAAAACCCCGTGTACTATGGGAAAATGAACTTAGCGCTTTAAGAACAAAATTTGGAAACGCTAAGTGCTAGAAAAGAAGTCCCATTATTTTTATACAAACATACCTTAAAATATTACATGTTTGTGTGTGTGTGTGGGGGGGGGGGGGGTATTTATTTATTTAATGGTAACTCAGGTCGACAATCCAACGGCAAGCCGAAAATTTCTCAATTCGTGCACAAAACATTTAACAATAAAAAATAATTCGATTTTTAAAATTTTTTTGCACATACTGCTTAAGTTCGATTAGATTAAACAGTGTGCCAAGTTTTGCGCCAATTCGACCAATGGTCTCTACGCCCGAAGCGAAAATATACCAAAACATTTAACAATAAAAAATAATTCGATTTTTAAAATTTTTTTGCACATACTGCTTAAGTTCGATTAGATTAAACAGTGTGCCAAGTTTTGCGCCAATTCGACCAATGGTCTCTACGCCCGAAGCGAAAATATACCGGACCAGCGCCAAGTGGAGTGGTTGTGCCCGAAATTGTTCCACAGTGACAGACGGATACATGAGCGCTATTTTAGATTATAGATTGAATTTTATATAAAACTCTGATACTGCTGTATATTATCTAAAGTTGAGTTTAATTTTCAGGATAATCGAACTCAGAGGTAATTTAGCCTTTCACTGTAATTTAGCCTTCGAAAATTTTCTAGAAGTAATATTTACTTTGAATACTTATGATGTGTTACAAGTGATAACGGCTACTAAAATTCGATTGCCAACAACCGTCATAAATATCCCAGAGGGTGGTTGATGATATCTGCGAATAAGCTGTCTTCCCCCAGTCGCAGTGCGTAGAGCTCTCGTGTGATAGCACCTTTATAGAATGCAGCTCATTCACTTACAATATTGATACCAGCTTCTTTTGAAGCCATTCAAAATGGGGAGGGAAGTACGGATGAACTTTTTGGACAAAAGAGAGTTTCTAAAGGTGCTATCACACGAGAGCTCTACGCACTGCAAAATGCACGTACAACACTTTTGTACTGCAGTTTTGCCCTTCAGTCAGGTGAATACCGTTGTGTGATAGTATTTCCCTTGACACCGGACTGTTTCGAACAATGTTGAAAAATGTTTGGTATGAATGGCGAAATCAGCCAATCAGAGCTCTAGACACTGTCCACACCTTCATTCAAGATGGCGACCTCCATGCCTGCAATGTGGACGGCGGAAATAGAAGCCGATTTTATTTTCGAAGTGCAAATCAAAAACCATTATAAACTTTTTTACTGTATTTACTTAAAAATGAACCTTCGAATTCCACCGTCAATGTCAATGTGGGGCGCGACAGGACGAGTGATTTTTGTGACAAAAACAGCAATGACGTAATAACTGTTTTGTCACAAAACGAGCGATAACGTCGCCAAATCGGCAACCCCGTGCCAATCCAACAGATCGTTTTCTTGCCTTGCAATACAACCCTATACCTTGCTTTTGACAAGGAAAATGAAAGCCGAAAGAGTTGTACGAGCATTTTGAAGGGCGAAAATGCGTCGTCTGACAACGGCTTTAAAATGCCTTATGCAAAAGGGGTTCTATATTTAGTTACTATCGGGATTTTTCAAATTTCGGTTCTGTTAGTATAAAATTCGCGTAGTTTTCAGCTCGCGATATAACCGATATCTTCCTTTTCGCGAAAATGACGGCTCGCGAAAATAAGTGCTTTAACAGTATTCAATCACGGGCATCGCAGCCTGTGGGGAGTTGAGGACACCTCCTTTTCAATTTTTTGTCTTAATAAGCTAAATTTTAAATTAAAATGGCATGGAAAAAGAACATACATTTTCTCCTCCGTTCCCCTATTCATCAGCAGGTTGCGACATCCACACTCAAGATTGCACTAGCTGAAGCACCAGTTTTTCGCAAAGTTAATATTGATGCATTAGCTAGCGAAAACCAATATCCTCAAATTTCTCACTAATTTTTTTTTTTATAATTTGATATTTTTATGTTGTTGTAATTGTTTATGATGCCCCCTGACAACCGCAAGCGGCGGTGCCCCCCCCCCGAAAAGGCGCGATGCGCAGAGGGCCTTCTACTTTTAGGGCCCCAGTGGGAGGAAGTACGATTTAGCCCGTGGTCCCCTCATTTTGATAGCATTCCAGAGGAGGGATCGACCCCCCTGAAATCGGCAGCCCCAGAGGTATCGTTTAACAACTTGGAGGCCATTGGAGCCACGACAGATTTTACTTACACCAGCTCGCATTAGCGTACACGGTCCCACAGTAGTCGAGGCGAGAGGAAGTGGACCCTCCCAAGCACTGGCCAAGCCGCATCCTGCTCCACTTGCCGTGTTCTAATGGGATCGGAGTTTAGCGCCGAGACCACTGCGGGATTTGATATTTTATGAATAAATTAAAATGATAATAC
Organism: Cheiracanthium punctorium; assembly: GCA_038373885.1. Taxonomy (NCBI): domain Eukaryota; kingdom Metazoa; phylum Arthropoda; class Arachnida; order Araneae; family Cheiracanthiidae; genus Cheiracanthium; species Cheiracanthium punctorium. The sequence continues at coordinate 80,163 of JAWZYV010013336.1, read as the reverse complement.
AAGCGCGTTTTTTCTTTGTATACCATACCTGTTAAAACTCACTGATAAAATTGCATACAAAGCAGGGGCGTAGCCAGGGGGGGGGTATCAGGATATATCCCCCCCCCCGAAATTTTTGGATTAGTGGTGAAATTCCGTCTATTTATACACATATAAGTTCATATCCCCCCCCCCGAAAAATTTTCCTGGCTACGCGCCTGATATGAAGTATTGTATAATGCCGCTCTCCAAGTTGCTCTTTTTTTTAAGCGCCCCTCAGGGCACTTGCAGTTGGACAGCCCTGTTGCAGACCTTAATAACATACATCAATTTTGTTTTGTGGGAAATAGTCGAATATCTCTGAAATACGCTTTAAAGAGTGGCTAGCTACCCAACACAAACAGCGTAAAGTATCGGATTTTTTTTTTTTTTTTTTTTTTTGGGGGGGGGGGGGGGGGGACTGGATTGAGTGTTCCTGTGAAAGAACTATAAACGCTAGATACACCATTTTCAATAGGGTACATGATGCTTGCCCTACTTAAGAATAACATACACTCAGGTTGCCGCAGAACTTCGTGTACAAACTTAGGGAAGATAGACAACATCGATAGGAACCCTAATTACATAGGAAAGCATGCATGGAAGACGATTGGTGTCGCTGTTATCGAGCTCTCGAGGCCGTCACGTGTGGCTTCCTCATTGTCATAGCTGCCCCACCATGGCCGAGTGGATAAGGCACTGAACATTGTAGATAATCGGAATATGAAGGTACCGGGTTGGGCCTGTTGTACGGCTATGGATCTAACGGTCAGGAGTTTTGGGCTGTTTTCTCCAGATGTAACATGGATACGCGTTAGAACACTTTAAAAATTTCTCCGACCAAAGCGCCCCCCCCCTTCCAAGGCAGATATCTCTTTTTTAGGCTTGCCATAAAACAAAACAAACATGTCTGCCAACTGTTACGATTTTTTTTTGGAAGATTATCTACAGCTTTCAAACAGTTTTATTTTACATTAAAAATTTTGATTTATTCAAACATCCAATCACAAAAAGAAAGAAAAAAAAAAAGAATCAGGGGTAGATAATCAGAAAAACCGTAAAAGTTGGCAGATATGTCAATGAGGAAAGCCACACGTGGCGATCTTAAGAGCTCGCATACAGCACCACCTATCGATTTCCGTCCATGCTTTCCTGCACAGTTATGGCTCCCAATGATGTTGTCTACCTCCCCTCCAAGTTTGAACAGGAAGCTCCCGGGACAGCCTACAAATTTCGTCGTAATCGATGCCTATTTATGGCACGGACGCACAAACAGAGGTTCGAAATTGTTCAAAAAATATCGCTTGACCAACCTGGTTGGATTTAATTTTACTTGAAGGAGCTTTAAAACTTTGTCTTTACTTCTCGTTCCAATGTTTATAGGTACTGTCATTTTCTGCAAAAGACTGCGAATATCTTTTTGGATATGAGGAGCATATACTCGAGAAACTATGCAGATCATCCTCTCCCCGGTTGTGTTTCTAATAGCAGGTAAGAATGATTCCTTCTATTCATTGGCGCACCCACGATTTTAGTTTAGGGGGGGCTGGGCTACAAATACTGCTGAAATCGGTTATAGTGACCTCAATTATAGTTATAACTCTTATAACGTCAAAATATTCTGTGCCAGTCTATTTGCCCGTAGAATACAACCCCACGAGCAATGTAACTCATTTTAGAATCAAATAATAATATGATCTTTTCAGTGATGTTGTAACCAAGTTTAACCGTGTTTCATGCTCTAATTGTAAGTTTTTATTTAAAAACTAACATCTTTTTTTGGTAAAAAGTAATTTAGAAACAATTTGAAGACAATTTTCAATACTTTTCACTTCAATTTCCCGCCTTTAGGGGGGGCTTCAGCCCCCATAGCCCCCCCCCGTGGGTGCGCCTATGCTTCTATTCATCCGTATTATTTTAGATACGCAGGGTGATACGAAACTATTAGGTGTTTCGGAAAGTAATTTCGTTTTTTCCCAACAGAAGACTTCGTTGTATTTTTCCACAGCCGACTTCACACTTAAGCCGCCTAAACATTCTATGCTTTGTCAGCTTATATAGCGAGCTTGCTAGCGGAAAAAACCTCGGTTGATTCTATGCAGTCGTTTTTGCTTGATACACTTTCAAATATGGACACAGAAAAGCGGCATTTTCGACCTGTTTTGCTTTTTTTCTAACGTAAAAATACTGTTTAGCCCTTTAACGCTCAGTGTTCCCGCTCTGGGAACACCCAACTCTGACGTTTTGACTGTTGCCCGTCACGAAGAATAGATTGGATTTCTAAAAAAATAGTTGCGGGTGACATAGCTCCACGAGAATCCGTTACTTTTTAGCGCGTCATTTCCCGTCAAAAAAGGGTCCCGATTATTTTTAACAGCACTGACATCTGCTGAAAAATGGAAGAATGCGAGAACAGCTGGACAGATTGCCCAATGCTAAAAAAAGGCCAGCAGTTGCCATCTCTTCACTTAACTACCAGCAAGATGGCAGGCGATCGAAACGTTCATCGCGTGCCACAGATCGAGAGACCCTTTTTTTGACGCAGCTGGCGATGCCGCACAGCCAGCTGCGTCAAAAAAGGGTCTCTAGATCTGTGGCACGCGATGAACGTTTCGATCGTCCGCCATCTTTCTGATAGTTAAATCGAGCGATGGCAACGGCTGCCCTTTTTTTCAGCATTGGGAAAGGGTTGCGCCTCAAAGGGTTAAAAAACGAAATGACTTTCCGAACAACCCAATATATGTCAGAAATATCGAGGATAGTAGGGAAACCAAGACGATTCAGAATCGCGTAGTAATATAGGGTCGGAAACATTGTCTTCATATACCTGTTAATGATCACTTTAGAAGAAAGTGTTGAAGTATTTGACTAAATCGAGTTTCATTAACCATGGTCTTTATCAGAGAATTTCATCAATGAGATGAAGTAGAACTTATAAATTAATAGTTTTTGTCAAGTGTTGGTTTTCGACAAACGATTGTTGTACGTTCACTATTACTTCAACATTTTCCAAACTGATTATTATCAGGTATATGAAAACAACGTTTCCGACCTTCAAAATTTTTCTTTTTGATGGAGCCCCATGTTTTTCTCAGCGCCAGAGGCCCACAGTGGTCTTAATCCAGGGCCGAAACTACAACGGGTCGAGCGGGGCATGTGCCCTGAGCGCCTTGCTAAGGTGGAGCCAAAAATTAAATTTTGCCCCAGGTGACATAAACTCTAGTTTCGGCACTGTCTTAATGTACCCCTCGCTCCAACCCGGAGTTACCGTTCAATTCTGAAATTTTTTTAAACTTTGAGACCTGATTAAATAGACTTGAATTCGTAGTTCATGCAGGAAGTGTTTAAATGCAAGTTTAAAAGAGAGATCTGAACGGAGGGGATTAAAAGTTAATTACAGCAAAAGTAACATAAATTATTTTTACACGGTAATGTACTGATTAAAAATTATTTACGGTATATATACTATAAATTTCCTTTACAGCATATATATCGTTTTAAAAATTAACTACGGCACATTTACCATAAATTTCACTTACGGTATATGTACAGGTAGCTTAATTTTTTACGGTGCATATATCATATAAGAAATTTATGGTGTATGTACTTTTTTACGGTATATATACTATAAAATATTTTACGGTGCATATACCATATAAGAAATTTATGGTGTATGTACTTTTTTACGGTATATATACTATAAAATATTTTACGGTGCATATACCATATAAGAAATTAATGTTATACATACTTTGTTTACGGTATATATACTGTTAAATATTTTACTGTACATATGGCATTTATGAAATTTTTGGTATATGTACTGGTCCCACTGCTGCCAGTAGATGTGCCGTTATTTGGGACTGAAATTTTTTGCAGTGCATTTAACCATTTGAGACCTGATTAAACAGGCTTGAATTCATAGTTCTTGTACGAAATTTTTAAATGCCGGTTTAAAAGACAGATCTGAAAGGAGGGGTGAATTTATACTAAAAATTCGAAGTTACTCAAGAAATGTAATCCATGGATGTGCGCGTATAAAGAATTTACATGTGCAGCCGGGTGTAAAATGGAACTTTTTTCTGCTAAAATTTCCATCATATATTTCATCACCGATATTAGTTCTCTTTAAAACTGCTTACATTTTTTTTTTTTTAAACAAGTAGTGTTAAAGTTTTATAATGACCACCTAAAATTTGTTAACGTTTTCTTTTTAAATTATTTCTAAGAAGATTATTTTCTTGTTTGAGTTCTATCTGATAATATCAATTTTCTTTCTGTCTGTTCTTAGGTGTTGTCGTCATTCAGATAGTGTGGGTTCATTCCAAAGGTGCCGCATTGTGAGTAAAACAGTTCCCTATTACAGTCGAACTCGGTTAATACGAGGGAGTAAAAATATAAAAAGTTCCTCGTATTAGCCGTTACTCGAAAATCCCGTGAAAGGAATAAAAATTTTAAAATACACACAAAAGTAATAAAATTAACTGCTAGAATTTATAACTTTTAGTGCAAAATTAACTTTACGACGTTTAATAAGCAAAGAATTTTCAGTCCTGCCTGTTTATTATTCTTCCAATGTAAAAAAATAATATTTACAAAGTAAATATTAACAATGTAACTGTTAATATTTACAAAGTAAATATTAACAGAAAAAAATTTGGAGTGACTCTTCTCGACTTTTCGAACACTTGATCTTTGCCAATTGTATAAATAAATTTCATTCAACTCAATCAGATCTAGCGTTCAGGCTATAGTAAACTTAAAATGAATTGAGTGTATAAGCCGCAATATGTATAAGAATACTTTTTTGTAGCCCTGAAAAAATCAGTAATCCGTACACACACTAATATTTATGCATTATGTAAAGCTGTGACCTATAGTATGCGTACCTAATTTGAACTCACTTGAATGCATAATTTAGACACTAGCTCAATTTAAATAATTTTAGTCCATAGGCCGTAATGCATGAGTATTCTTTTTTGTAACCCTGTGAACAAACCATCAGCTCTACGCTCACCAAAATCTATACAGACCGTGACCCATAATATGCATACCCAATTTTCGCTCAATCGCATGCACCTTTTAGGCCCTAGCGCCTTTCCAAGGACTTCCGTCCGTAGGCCAAATGTAAATGAATTCATTTTTGCAGCCTTCTGAAAAAGCAATCCTATACTCACCAAAATCAATAATGGTCGTGTGAGGATGGTCTATAATATAAATACCAAATTCACCGTTTAGGAGCTATCGTGTTCACTCACATGCACATACACACACACATTCACATACATACCGTAAAACTATCATAAATGAATTCAGAAGATCTCAAAACTTGTAACTACATCAAAATCTCATAGTCGAATTTTTTCACGATTGATATTCCTTAGATCAGTGTTTCTCGACCTGTGGGGCGCGACCCCCAATGGGGGGCGAGAAAATCCAAAGAGCAAGTAGTGATGCATGTTTATTTTTGTTTTTTTTTTTTTTAATCATCTTATTTATTCTCGTTTTTACTCAAAAATCTATCCATTTTCGCTTTAAATGTTCATTCAAACTTTACTGATAACATTATTTTGTAGAAAATTCGACTAAATTTTTATTGTTAAAGATTAAAAATCTGAATGTATGCTGAAAAATGTGAGGGAGGGGGTGGCGCTACAGTAAGTTAGCCTTTGTTCGGGGGCAGGTGACGTTAAAAGGTTGAGAACCGCTGCCTTATATGGTACATTTTCGGAAAGTAAAAATTATACAGATGAGACACAACTTCGAACTCTTCAATTGCATTTTGCCCCATGCCAAACATTCAGTGTCGAATCATGGATTTTTCTGAGGTTGTGCAAAAACTTAAATCTGCTGCCTTCGCTCTCTTCTAGAAATTGCCACCCGGGGCAGGAGCCCCGGGTTGCCTGCGTCCTTACTAGATCCGGTACTGCAATCCGCCTCCAACATTTCGCTTGTGATTGATTGTAAGAACACTACAAGATACGCCCGTTGTGGAGGCAATTACAACGGGCGCTACAAAAAGCATTCAATAAAAATATGTCTACACTCGATATGTTTAATCTTCGCCCACTTAAAAAAATATAACTTCATATTCAGTTTTTATTAATCAAAATTGAATTTGATGCTCTTCTGGAAACATGCTGAAATTTTTCGCATTCGAAACGATTTCGTTTTGTGGGAACAGCTCCTCTTATATCAATGCGTCATGCAAAGTAAACCATTTTATTTGTGAAAAAAAAAATGTTTTAACTGGATGATCTGGGAATATTATTTTAAATGAATCGGAATCACAATTTTTCCTTCAAAGCCTGATAACTGTGGCTTCAGTATGACGTCAATATCAATTGCGACACCTAATTTTGTTGCGCAGATTATTATGATACATATATATATATATATATATATATATATATATATATATATATATATATACATTTTAACTCTCGGAAATAAAATGGAGCTGAAAATAGTGAAAAAATCGTTTTAAAAAATGAGGGAATGGGTAGATTTTCAGATTTTTAAAGTAGCACAGATTGTTTTCTATATTTTTATACTTAATTATGAAAAATTTCAAGCCAATCGTGCAAACGTGTGGACTTTTTTGCGCTTTTTGTGCTTAACTTTTTAATCTTTTTGGATTTATGGTGGTAAAAATTTTGTATTGGAGTGGTTGGACCGAAATTGTTCCATTTGTCTGTGAATCCGTGAGTTAGGGATCAGCGTAACTACAGGGCCCGAATATGACAAACCGGGTCCTGGGGCAGAACTCTGAATGGGGCCCCCTGCATGTTGTTATTGTGTCTGACAACTACTTTATGTATTTTTTTCTGTGTTCGCATATAAATCTGTGCCATGATTGAATGTATCCAACATGAAATACACTAATATTATAGATAACTGAGAATGTTTATGAACATTATAAACGTATGACACACCAACATTATGAAATAAGCTTTATTAAAAATGAAGACTTGAAAAATACAATTAAATGGCTGACTTTTTCATACTATTAACAATCATAATCGACCGATTTCTATTTATGGATGACCCATTCTCGCTGGGTAGCCACTTAAAAAAACTTCAGTGGGTCCGGAGACTGAATGCGTCATCACTTAAAATCTAGCAGCCATCCTAGTAGCCACTTCTTTTTGCTAATCTGCTGCGAATTTTTTTTTCTATGGAGGGGTAGAAATAAGAAGAAAATAAAAAAGATTTTGACTATTTGTAACTTGTGAATTTATAACTGAAAAATATTAGGCATTTACTATATTGAGAAAAAAAAAAAAAAAACCTTAAACTAAATTCACATACTGTAATAATTTAGGGGCCCCTCAATATCGGGGGCCTAAGGCATATGTCCCTCTTGCCCCTGCGGATTTATGCTTTTATGCGTTCGTTTTCATGTGTTCAGATTAGGGGTCGCAATACCGAATCATTTAAGCAAAACCGGTATTTTCGGTATTGGCTCCAGACCAATACCGATAATCCGGTATTTTCGATATTTCCGGGATTAAGCTAAAGTTAGCAAATTTAGTATAATAAAGTTAGTTTGCGGAGGAATAGTAAGTAGGTACCTAACCTAAATGAATTTATCTTCTAAATAAAACAAAATATTCATTGACACAAGGTTTATTATTTGATATGTTGGTAATCTATCAGTTAGTTCTTAGCAATAATTTACTAATACTAAATGCCCGTTTATTCCTTTATTAAAATAACTTAGGTTAACTAGTTCAAATACTTTAATTAAATGTAGTGTTTGACTAGGAAGTAGGATTCCTACTAGGAATCAGTTCTAAAAATAAAATGTTTATCAAACTTAAACATCTCACAACAGTCGCAACATAAACAAAACGAACCAAAAAAAATGCACTTCTAATTAATTCTCATAAAACATAAAATTAATAAATTATCATGAAACATAAAATTAATAAATTCTCATAAAACATAAAATTAACTCTTAGTATGGTTTACTAATCATCAAATAATATTCTAATTAAACAAATTAATAAAAATGCTTAAAATGCTTGAATGAAATGGCGCGTAACTTTTTTCTATTTGTATTTGTTTTTTATTTATTTTACTAAAACCGAAAATACCGAATATCTCGGTTTTTGTGAAATGAATACCGGTATTAATTAGACCTAAATTTGGCCCGGTATTCCGGTATTTTCGAAATTCGGTGTCCCGGTTTGCGACCCCTAGTTCAGATGTTTATTTAGTATTAGCTAAGAATAGCGGTTTCTTTTTTAATTTCAGTTATGGTAGAGGTGCCGGTGGAAGAACAGCCGTCGTGACTGACCAGTGGGGAGGTAATATTATTTTCCTTCCCTAAAAAAAAATCTGGAGTGGCTCCACTCGACTTTCCGAACACTTACGATTAAGATCATTATCAAGCATTTAAATAAATTTTGATCGATGAATCATTCAAACATGTATACCAAATTGAAGCTCAATCGAATGCACCATTTAAACGCTTGCGCACTTTCAAGAATTTCTTCCCATAGGCCAAAATGTAAAAGAAATCTTTGTCGTAACCCTATAAAAAAAAAACTATAAGTCCTATACACATCAAAATCTATATCGGTCTTGCGACGGGGGTTTATAACATATGTACCCAATTTGAGCTCAAGCGAATGCACCATTTAAACGCTTTCGCACTTTCAAGAATTTCCCCCAATAGACAATAATGTAAAAGAAATCTTTGTCGTAGCCCTGTAGGAAAACTATAAGTCCTATACACACCAAAATCAATAACGGTCTTGCGACGGGGGTTTATAACATATGTACCCAATTTGAGCTCAAGCGAATGCACCATTTAAACGCTTTCGCACTTTCAAGAATTTCCCCCAATAGACAATAATGTAAAAGAAATCTTTGTCGTAGCCCTGTAGGAAAACTATAAGTCCTATACACACCAAAATCAATAACGGTCTTGCGACGGGGGTTTATAACATATGTAGCCAATTTGAGCTCCATCGAATGTGCCGTTTAAACGCTAGCGCATTTTCAAGAATTTCCCCCAATAGACAATAATGTAAAAGAAATCTTTGTCGTAGCCCTGTAGGAAAACTATAAGTCCTATACACACAAAATCAATACCGGTCTTGCGACGGTGGTTTATAACATATATACCCAATTTGAGCTCAATCAAATGCCCCGTTTAGGAGCTATCGTGTTCACTCACAAACACACACACATACATACATACATCTCGTAAAAACAGCATAAATGAATTCAGAAGACCTCAAAACGTGTCAATACTCCAAAATCTCGAAGTAGAGTTTTTTCATGATTACAATACTTTCCTTACATGGTACATGTTCGAAAAGTAATAAAAACGTTTCGAAACATTTACGAATGCGTTTGCTTCATAGCTCATCATCAGTATGCGGTTTATCTTTGGTATCTGCGAAATAAAATAACATTTTCGTCAGCTCACTGCTCGGAATTCAAAATTTTTGAAATGCGTTAAGTGTTTCATGCACTCGAAACGAACTTCAGAAAATCAGTTTCATCTGTTTGTCCATCACGCTGTTTTGTTCGCTCATCAGACTAAAATGGCTCAGGCTAATACGGTCAAATCTCGTTAGTAAGTCACTCTCGGAGCCACTTGAAAATGACTTACTAAGCGGGGTGATTTCTTAAGCGGAGTTTATATTAAATGTAAAATAAAATTCCAAATGTTTAAGTATTTCATGCACTAAAGAAGACAAAACGAACTTCAGAAAATTAGTTTTGTCTGTTCTTCCGTGACGCTATTTTGTTCGCTCGTCAGACTAAAATGGCTCATGCTAATACGGTCAAATCTCGTTAGTAAGTCACTCTCGGAGACACTTGAAAATGACTTACTAAGCGGGGTGATTTCTTAAGCGGAGTTTATATTAAATGTAAAATAAAATTCCAAATGTTTAGGTATTTCATGCACTAAAGGAGACAAAACGAACTTCAGAAAATTAGTTTTGTCTGTATGTCCGTGACGCTGTTTTGTTCGCTCATCAGACTAAAATGGCTCAGGCTAATACGGTCAAATCTCGTTAGTAAGTCACTATCGGAGCCACTTGAAAATGACTTACTAAGCGGGGTGATTTCTTATGCGGAGTTTATATTAAATGTAAAATAAAATTCCAAATGTTTAAGTATTTTATGCACTAAAGAAGACAAAACGAACTTCAGGAAATTAGTTTTGTCTGTTCGTCCGTCACGCTGTTTTGTTCGCTCATCAGACTAAAATGGCTCAGGCTAATACGGTCAAATCTCGTTAGTAAGTCACTCTCGGAGCCACTTGAAAATGACTTACTAAGCGGGTGATTTCTCAAGCGGAGTTTATATTAAATGTAAAATAAAATTCCAAATGTTTAAGTGTTTCATTCACTAAAGAAGACAAAACGAACTTCAGAAATTAGTTTTGTCTGTTTGTTCGTGACGCTGTTTTGTTCGCTCATCAGACTAAAATGGCTCAGGCTAATACGGTCAAATCTCGTTATTAAGTCACTCTCGGAGCCACTTGAAAATGACTTACAAAACGGGGTGATTTCTTAAGCGGAGTTTATATTAAATGTAAAATAAAATTCCAAATGTTTAAGTGTTTCATTCACTAAAGAAGACAAAACGAACTTCAGAAATTAGTTTTGTCTGTTTGTTCGTGACGCTGTTTTGTTCGCTCATCAGACTAAAATGGCTCAGGCTAATACGGTCAAATCTCGTTATTAAGTCACTCTCGGAGCCACTTGAAAATGACTTACAAAACGGGGTGATTTCTTAAGCGGAGTTTATATTAAATGTAAAATAAAATTCAAAATGTTTAAGTGTTTCATGCACTAAAGAAGACAAAACGAACTTCAGAAAATTAGTTTTGTCTGTTTGTTCGTGACGCTGTTTTGTTCGCTCATCAGTCTAAAATGGCTCAGGCTAATACGGTCAAATCTCGTTAGTAAGTCACTCTCGGAGCCACTTGAAAATGACTTACTAAGCGGGGTGATTTCTTAAGCGGAATTTATATTAAATGCAAAATAAAATTCCAAATGTTTATGTAATAAGTATGTCCATAATTAATTTACATTGTAAATTGTATTAGCAGAATAAGAATTTAAATTTATAAAATGGGTCACAAATTAAGGAAAGTAAGTAAATACGGTACGTAGGACTTATTATTAGAACTACAGTGCTATTAAAATCAATCAGGTTTTTTAGCGTCGGCATAACTTGTCTGCACGATTTGTCACGGCGAGGCACTTTGTGTTTTTATTTTTTTTCCGTGTGTGTGTGAGTTTTTGTCTGTTAACTCCTAAACCAGGTATGGGCAACCTTTGAAAAGTTTCGGGCCAAACTTTAGGATGTTAGCAAAGTCGCGGCCGTACAATTGGGATTTATGTGGGAATTTGAACTGTTTATATGGGTTTAAAATGGGGATTTCATATGCGTTACGCAGGCCGGATCAAAAGCCTTGGCGGGCCACATGTGGCCCGCGGGCCGGCGGTTGCCCATGTGTGTCCTAAACGGTACATATGATTGATCTCAAATTTGGTATATATATATACTAAAGACTACGTACAACTGTTATTGATTTTGGTGTGTATATGATTTACATTTTTTTACAGGACTACAAAAATATTTCTCAAACATTACGGCCTGTGGAGAATAATACTTAAAAGTGATTGATAACGCAGAAGGAGATAAAATGTTGAAAGTCTCCAGGGTTTGCAATTTTTGATAATTGATCGCCAAGTGTGATGCCAAAAAGTATATCAAAACTGAATCAAGCGTTGCGATATCATCCAAATTTGGCTAGAAAGTGGCAAACGCGACAGTTTATTACAAATAAAAAGTATAGTTAGAATATACCTTATGATGATTGTTAAACAGTTATGGTAGGCGATTTTAATATAGATTTCAATTCTGAAGAGCTGCTTTGTGGAAAAAGAAAGGCCAACACGGCACATTCATGGATTATGATGCCCATTCCAAACAGTATTTAAAATGACGAATATTGTAAAACAGTTTTTGTAGGCGATCGAAAAACAAATACATTTCGATTCCAAAGATGTGTTTTATGGAACAAGGAAGAAAAATACGGCACACTTAATGATACGCTTTTAATATATAGGACTTTAGTGCGTATATAAAATATGAAAGTGCTTCAGAATTTTTACTAGTACAATCCAGTCACATTTAATTAGTCATCGAACAAAGTCGATAGAGAGAATAATACTGGAAGAATTTTTTTAAAACGTAGATAAAGGAAAATATTTGTGAGGGAAAATGCTGACAGTCGTTCTTAACAAAAATTAAGTGTTTTCGGAGATAACCTTGGCAACGAAATGGGGCCGAGTTTGTACATTGCATTCTTTAAAAGTGGCGGCTTAAGCGGACTGGTTAATAGCGATGTAATAAGGGGAGTACCATGTGAGATAAAGCGTATAAAAATGGTAAAAGGTGACATAGTATGCGGAATTACGTCATATCCATGTTACTTACAAACGAGGTTTGACTGCATATAAGGGGTGATATAAAAGTCCGTAAAAGAATTTAAAAATTCAACAAATAATGATATAAAATTGCGGTTTGCACCAATATGTTTAGCAGATGATCGGATGTTTTTTAATGGCAAGAAAGTTTGTAGTTCCAAATGTTACCGATAGGTGGCGCTGACATGCTCAGTGGGAAGCAAGTTTCCAATTTTAAAAAATCCGAAATCTCTCTAATCTTATGCACGAAAACCACAATATCGGTATCGACAGCTGGCTGTGCCGGCACAGCCAGCTGTCGTGAGAAAAGGGTCTCTAGATCTGTGGCACGCGATGAACGTTTCGATCGTCCGCCCACTTGCTGGTAGTTAAGTCGAGTGATGGCAACGGCTGTCCTTTTTTCAGCATTGGAAAAGGGTTGCGCCTCAAAGGGTTAATGCGGATTGTTCTGTTTGAAAGCTGATTAAATCGCAATGACCTGATGATATTCACTACATACCTGATGATATTCACTACCGAGGATTTTATAAAGCTTGTTTTGCACTTGCCACAACTGATATGATGTTTCTCTTTTCAGTTCTGTCTCCGGCCACGAAAGTGCTTATCTACATTTTCCTTGCATTCATAGTCATTCTGCTGATTATCGGAATCTACAGATTTTACAAGTGGTGTAACAAATGACAAAATAACTTGTGCTCATGCTTCCAAGTCGCCATCATATATATTCATGGAAATCATTTGCCTCAGTTTTTAATAAAAATTGATAAATGCACAATTGTTTGTTTTAATCTCTGTTGGAAAAGAAAGTTTGACATTTAAAAAGTAATTAGGTTAAAGTTGAACTCATAAAGGCAAAATTATCTCATGCTAAATGATCGAAAATTTTATAAACCGAGATCAAACAATGTTGCCTTGAATCAAACAATGTTGGCCAAGAAACATTTCATTTTCAGCTTATTTTATAACTAGAAGTCAAAACCCGTTGTGGAAACAATTACAACGGGCGCTAGAAAAAACATTCGACAAAAAATATGGCTTGCTTACACTCAATATAGTTCATCTTCGTTCATATAAAATAAATAACTTCATTCGATCGATAACTTCATGTCGATCTAATGATTTGAAGTTTCATGTGCTTTTCTCTAGATGTAACGTGAATACACGTAAAAGCCCTACGTACACGTAAAAAGTCTTCCCCCTAAACCATCCCCTCTTTAGGCAGACAGAGTATCGGAGTGGCTATTCTGACCGACGGTGCCATTAGGCCACCCGCTATTCGACCCGTTCTATAGTGTATATATAATTTTTTTTAACTAATAATGTACTAATGATGCATTTAAAATTTTCTGCATATTTAGAACTAAAAGAAAGCACATTTCGTATGAAAAAACATTAATTGTTATAATTTTCAATTAAACTTTTTTTAAATTTTAAAATTTGTTAAATTTTTGCCTTTACCTTGTTAGAAAGGTTTCAGCATTGTTTATGATTTTAAAAAAATGTTTTATAGTTTCTCTCAGACTCATACTTTTAATATTTTGTCTTTTGCCCAAAACATTGTAAACAGAAAAACAAAACAAGGATCCGAAGAGCGTGTGGGCTAATGGCACTGTCGGTCTGGATAGCAACGGCCGTGTACAGGCCTGACGAGAGGGGAGGGGGAAGAGGGGGACTTCCCCCGGGCCCGGGTTTTCTTGGGGCCCGTGATTATAAATTTCTTTTTTTCTTTTTTCTTAGTATATCTTTTTGTATAGATAGAAAGAAGAATACCAGTGAAATCCAGAACCGACTGGAATAAGGAAAGCTGATGCCCTAAACGAAACTGGATTGTTAACGTCACATATACCGTAGCCATACTTAGCCGTTTCACATGCAAAATCATTTCGTGAGGGCTGAGACTTATTAGCAGGCTTGGGCCGGTCTGCTAAAACTGCATAGTATTTGAAGGGCCCAACTGACACATTTGCGGGCCCTAGCCTAGCCATTTTCGGGGGACCCTGTACGGTCAATTCCTTGTTGACACATATAGTCATAAGGTAGAAATATTTATTCGCAGTGTCGTATATAAGGGAAAGGTTTAATCCCCAACCCTTTTCTCAGCATTTTAAAAATTAAATTCACAAAAGTTATGCTTCGAAGGAAACGATTTGCGCGGAAAGACTTGTCATGGATCAGTCTGATCAAAACGGCCTCTGATCTTTTTCGATAATCAGATCATGGAGAAAAGTTCATTTTTAACAGCAAGAACTTTTGTTTTTGTAAAGAAAAAAAAAAAGCAATTAGTTGTATATAAGACCAACATTAATTTTTTTAAAATAAAAAATCAGAAAATTAAAAGTGTAGGGGTGAAAGACAAACTCACTTTGTTTCTATTTTACAATGAGAATAATTTGATCATTATAGGAGGGGGCCCGTCAGATCTCCGACCCCCCGGGCCAGCGTTTTCTCTCTACGGGCCTGGCCGTGTAGCATTGTATTAACCACAAAATCAAATCAGTAGAGGTTTCACCTGATCATTGCAAGTGTAAAAATTTGTTAGTGTGAAAATAATCGTTGTATTGCAGAAGGATTATCAAATTAAAAATCACATTATAGTCTTACACCCTTTCTTTCTTAAAATCGTTTTGGTTTGTGTGAAGTGTGATAAGTAAGTATAAAATAAGGAATCTCTTGTTTTTTCAAACTCTGCCATAAATAAAATATTACGCAAATAGTCTGGTACACACTTTATACGGTACTCCGTCAAGATCGAACAGAGTTACAAAATATCGATCTACATCATTATTCTCTTTATTATTTCTGGAATTTAAAATGTCTTTTCCAATTTTTTCCCAGGAAAAATAAAACATCAGTAATAGCTTTAAATATAACAACAGCTTCATATGTCACAAATACAATATTCGGCAAAATCGAACACGAAGCGACATCGTGCACCGGGCGCCAGTTCTGCTCGCTACATCACTGTCAAGCGACCGATCTCAAACAAAAAGTGTACCCTGATGGAATGTTTTCTTTGGCAGGATTGTGATGAACTCGATTTGACGGTTTTATTTTTACTTGAGATGAATTAATTTAAAGCATTGTTTTTTATGCTTTATAGCCTCTACATATACGCAAATAAACAGAATGACAGCCAGGGCCCGATTAAACTCTGAAGTGGTGGGAAGCTCAGTCTCATTTCGGCCCCCCCATCCCCTTTTTGTTTGGGAAAAGTAAAGTTTTAATGATTTTCTTTCATAAAAATGTTTTATTCATAAAAAGAAATTTCATTGATTTAATTAGTTCTAATCATTTCCTTTGATAAAAGCGTTTTATTCATTAATTTGAAATTTTCCTTTGATAAAAATATTTTATTCATTAATCTTCATAATAGTTTAGTTCATTGTAACGAGATTTTACAGTATTTTTGAAATTACTTTAAACATTAACAAATAACTAAAAACATTACCTTACTGGAACATTAAACTTTATTTAGTCCTATTTCTCATTAGACATGGCTTTTTTCAGGAATTCTTTGTTTGTTTTGATGACATCATAAAAATCACAACACAGAAGTTGAGAATTAATTTTGACATTTAGAAGATGTTTAACATTACATATTAAAAGTCTACCCCTTTCTGCCGGCCAAATATTCCCCATAATAGAAAAAAACTCAACTGCAGCAGATGTCCCAGGCAAAGACATTGCAAACAACCAATTTAGAAATTTTGCGACATGAAGTATCAAGACTTCTGAAAAGCACCACTTCCCTTCATTAAAAATGTTTACAATAACTTAAAAAGATCATTTAAATACAAAACTTTGGATTTTTATGGCAGTTTTTCAGTCATTTTCGGGCCCCCTTCAAATTCTGAGGGGAAGCTCAAGCTTCCCGGGCCTTTTCAGTAATCAGGCCCTGATGACAGCTTAAAAGCTAATTACCAAACTTTTTTTTATAAATCTCAATATCACAATACTGATATTGAGTAATACTGGCCAAAATCGAAAGATTCGGCCGTCTCCATAGCAAACGACATCATCCAGTGGATGCATCAATATTCTGAATAGGGAAAGCAGCGTATCACTGTCTGTCTGTGCGAGGACATCGTGAATCTTCTATCAGGCCTGCTTGTGTATTTCGATGAGTCATCCAAAGAGGCCTACGGACGTTTCTCATTGGTTAGATTTGGCCGTTAGATGACGTATCTAAGTGTTGGAACCAATAAGCGAACGTCTGTAGGCCTCTTTGGATGAACTCATCCAAGTATACAAGCAGGCCCGTTACAAGATTCACGATGGACCCGCTTTGTGTTATCGGGGAGCACTTAAAATATTCATCCATTAATTCAGTGGTTCTCAACCTTTCAACGTCACCCCCCCAGCAAAGGCTAACTTACGGTGGCACCCCCCCCCCCTCACATTTTTCAGCATACATTCAGTTTTTTAATCTTTAACAATGAACATTCAGTCGAATTTTCTACGAAATAATGTTATCAGTAAAGTTTGAATGAACGTTTTAAGCGAAAATAGATATATTTTTGAGTAAAAATGAGAATAAATAAGATGATTTTTTAAAAACATGCATCACTATTTGCTCTTTTTCTCGCTCCCCCTGCAAACGCTCTGCGCCTCCTAGCTAGGGGGGGGGGGCGCGCCCCACAGGTTGAGAAACGCTGGATTAATTTGTCTCTCGTTCAAGTTCAAAGTTAATTTACTGTGCTAGACACAGTGACGTAGCGTAGGGCAGATGTCAAATATACACCCCCAACACACACACACAAATGATATTACAGTGAACCTTCTATGAGCGACCCTCTTCTCCAATGACCACTTTTATAAGGCATTGATTTTTTACCCTGTATACTTAATGTCAAAAGATCCTCTAGAAGAGACCACGTAACTCTCTATAAGCGACCAGAGCCGGCTCCCTGTCCGAAATTTTTTTTCGCATTTTCCTAGAAATGTAGTAAACAAAAACCACTTTCCAAACCAGTGTTGCTCTACTGTAAATCGACAGCCCGTACAAATACACGCACACATAATGTATAAATCTTGTAGGTTAGAGAAGAGACATGTCTAAGGAAAGAGTGATTTTACTGCTGGAGCAGCACACTGTGATCGAGTCACGCGGAAAAGGAATTTTAGTCCAGGACCTGACTGCACTTCTGTGGGAAAGTTTGAGTATGGAGAATTTTTTTTCAGGAATGTTTAGTAGGTGTCTTAGTAAGCATTTTGGACTTGGGTGGACATCCGTCAGCTGGTACATTTTCCGGCTATGCCGTCGTCAAAGATGGCGGCTGCTCGCATCTCAGAACTGCTCATATCTAGAGTATTTTCCTTAATACTTGTCCGATTTGTATGAAATTGCATTTTTACTTTCCGAACATGTACCATGTAAGGAAAGTATTGTAATCATGAAAAAATTCGACTTCGAGATTTTGGTGTTTTTACGGCTTCTGAATCCATTTATGCTATTTTTACGAGATGTATGTATGTATGTGTGTATGTGTGTGTGTGTGCATGTGTGTTTGTGTGTATGTGAGTGAACACGATAGCTCCTGAACGGAGCATTCGATTGAGCTCAAATTGGATATATATGTCATAAACCACCGTCGTAAGACCGGTATTGATTTTGGTGTGTATAGGACTCATAGTTTTTCTACAGGGCTACGACAAAGATTTCTTTTACATTATGGCCTATGGGGGGAATTTCTTGAAAGTGCGCTAGCGTTTAAACGGTAGATTCGATTGAGCTCAAATTGGGTATATATATTATAAACCACCGTTGCAAGACCGGTATTGATTTTGGTGTGTATAGGACTTATAGTTTTTCTACAGGGCTACGACAAAGATTTCTTTTACATTATGGCCTATGGGGGGAATTTCTTGAAAGTGCGCTAGCGTTTAAACGATACATTCGATTGAGCTCAAATTCGGTATATATGTTATAAACCACCATCCTAAGACCGGTATTGATTTTGGTGTGTATAGGACTTATAGTTCTCCTAAAAGGCTACGACAAAACTTTCTTTTATGTTATGGCATAATGGCATATGGGGAGAAATTCTTGAAAGTGCGCAAGCGTTTAAACGGTGCATTCGATTGAGTTTCAATTTGGTATATATGTTTGAATTATTCATCGATTAAAATTTATTTAAGTGCTTGGTCATGATCTTATTCGTAAGTGTTCGGAAAGTCGAGTGGAGTCACTCCAGATTTTTTTTATATTAATTTACCCTTATTTTATTAAATAACGTATGTAATAATGTGTAATGCAGACGGTGTGTAGTTTTCAGGCATTAACCAGTTGACAGTTTTGTTCAAATGTCGTCGCTCGGGTAGCTTAGTTTCCTAATCGTATAAACTGATTTGTCTGTATTTCTTGTTCATTTAGTTTGTAATTTTTCTAACAAATGGCTCTAGTAGTCTTCTAAAGATAAGATTGCAAAACCAGTATAAGCCGCTTTTAGGGTTAGGTTTTAAAGCTTGCGGAAAAGGCTCGAATTCAGTTTGTATTTTAATTTTGTTTTTTAGATTGTAGAGTTTAAATATAAGTATGGAAGTCATAAAATTGTCCAGAGCATTGTAAGACCGTGTAATAGACTTTAATCCAGACGAAAAAACATGCATTATTTGTAATAAAAGTAATAATAGTGTGATAAGTACAGAAAAGGGCCGAGAAAATATATGGACCGCTGCACATGTGCGAAACGACATTGATACGAAGCGTCTGAGCTTATTAAATGAAGAAGTAGTGTTTGTCTATCATATGAATAATACATGCTACAAACAATACTGACATAAGAAATCCCTTTTAAAACTTCAAAGTGAGAAAGAGATAGTGTAAAATGAAGGCAACGCCAGCACTTCTCAACCGACTGTACAGGAAAGTCTTGGGAAGTCTGGAAGAAAGCGTGCACGATACCATACTCCTCAAGCTGGAGGTATTTCTACTGTTTACGTATTATCGGTAACCAAAAATTGCATAATTGGATTTACGATAAATATAGAATAAGCGAGTATCCTAGAGCTCAAGAGTTTTTAAATGCTACGTTATATTTACAAGATGATGCTTTCACTCATGCTTGTGACTTGGAGGATATGCCAAGTTTTTTTTTGGTGCTGATCTATTATGTTACGAAAATTGAACTTCTGGGTACTTACTGAGGTATAAACGAAAACTTGAAGCAAGCGAAGAAAGTAATCCCTCAGATTTCAAAAAGAATTACTGCCTTTTCCCTTATAGTTGATGAATCAAATCTGGACTACATAAAGGTTATACGTAAGTTGCTATTTATATTTCTGGCCTTGGCAACAGAAAGCGGTGCTAGGCAATCGCTGACGATTTAAATCGAAAATTTGATATTTGTAAACATAAATTCTTCCGAACGATTTGCCATTTCAGCTTGATTTGTGTTGTTTACAGGAAATTTAAAAATTCATCTCGTTAAAAAAAAATGGAGTTGACTCGTGAACATTTTCGTGCAATTATTTTTCATAATTTTCGACGTGAATTGTCAAGACAAGAGTGCTTCGATGAACTTAAATCTTTATACAGCGAAGAAGAGCCATCCTTACAGCACTATAAAAAGCTGGTATAACGAATTTAATCTTGGTCGGAGTTCGATTCAGGACGAATTCCGTGCAGGTCGTCCAAAATTGGTTGTTGTGCCAGAAAATATCGATGCTGTGCTAGAACTGAGTAAGCAAGATCGTCATGTGACATACCGTGAGATTGGGGTGTCTTTGGACATTAGTATGACAAGCATCAATAAGATATTACATGAACACTTGGCCGTAAAAAAAGATTTGTTCGCGTTGGATACCGCATAATCTGAAAAACGCTCAAAAGAAGGCTCGTATCGATTGGTGCAAGGAAATGCTGACAAAATACAATCAAGGTGCATCAAAGGCTGTGTATAACATCTACACAGGTGACGAATCATGGAGCTATGCATATGAGCCGGGAACAAAACGGCAATTGACTGTATGGGTCTTCCAAGACGAGCAAAATTCAACAAAAATTGTTCGAACAAGAAGCTCATAGCAACAAATGGTTGCCTGTTTCTTCGGCATTACAGGTCACGTGGCCACAGTGGCGTTAGAGCAACGCAGGACGATCAATTCTGAATGGTAGAAG
This sequence comes from Cheiracanthium punctorium, assembly GCA_038373885.1. Lineage (NCBI taxonomy): Eukaryota > Metazoa > Arthropoda > Arachnida > Araneae > Cheiracanthiidae > Cheiracanthium > Cheiracanthium punctorium. Next base: position 59,559 of record JAWZYV010013336.1, on the reverse strand, counting down.
ACTATTTGTTTGCCAGAAGTAGCCGAAGAAATTCGGAAAAAGCATCAGATGAGACGCATAATTCTTCATCATGACAATGCGAGCTCTAACACATCGGCTCAAAGAAAAGATTTTCTGAAATGCAAAAACATTGAATTGATGGGTCATCCACCGTGCAGCCATGATTTGGCATCCAATGACTTTTTTTATTCCCGTACATCAAGAATAAATTACGTGGACAACGATTTTCGGCACCCGAAGAAGCGGTTGATGCATTCAAAACGCATGTTTTGCAGTTACCTCAATCGGAGTGGAAAAAATGCCTCGAAAATTGCTTCAGACACATACAAAAGTGCATTGATCTCCATAGAGAATATTTTGGAAAACAATAAAACCAATTTCGATCAAAAATATTTGTTGTTTCATTATTAGGCCAGAAATATAAATAGTACCCCTCGTAGATACACCCTTAGTTACATTAGAGACAAATTCAATATACAAAATGAAGACAACAAAGTCAGTAACAAGGAGCTAAAACTAATGTTATGTGATTATTTTGGAAATGAGATAACGTTTGCAAAACCTAAAGAGGTAAATAAACCAGTCATGTTTTTTTCTGCGTCTCTTTAAACAGAAGAAGTAGCAGATGTCAAAGAAGTTGCAATCCTCTAACAGAATGTGCTATTCTATTGACAGATTCATTGCAGAAGTTAGACTTTAGGCTCACTGGTAAATTTGGTGATGCTCAGGACCTTACAAGCTCTTGGACTAAGAGTAAAATACCAAAAGTTTTCATAAACATTTTCAGTACGTTATTTGGTATAGATACAAATTCCATCAAGGAAACTGATATCATTGAAAGAGAAAAAGATGAAGACTTTAATCCAGATGAACGGGAAAAAAGATGCATTCACAGAAGTGGTATCTTAAGGCACGAGTGTTATTGGAAATCATATACTACAGCATACATCGCGGAGCGAAAAAAATGCCATTACATATGATGCTGGGGGAAACAATGCATGAGACGTGTAAAAACGAAACATTGATAACATGCTAAATCATCTAGGTATTGGTGTGAGCTACAGTGAAGCGATTCGTCACCATCATAATCTTGCACAGTATGCTCTTAAGCAGTCTCCTAATGAAGTATCGATTCCCAGTCATTAGATTGATTCATAGACAATTGGCGCCATTGGTAATTTTAACCCATTTATGCCTAGTGTCCTTTTTTTGGGACGGCATTTTCGCTATTAGTCGAAAACGTTATTTATTTTTTCTAGCCTTTATTCACGAGTATTGAGCCTCAACTCTACAAAGTATTTTAACATGACCAAGTAAGATGTTGATACTTCGATTTTTATGCATAATGATTTTTTAAAAAATCATCCGTTGTTCAAGAAGTTGACATCAGAAATTTATCTATTATTTCTGTTATCAGTAAAAATCGAAGAAAGTCGCAAAAATATCCCGGCACAAATGGGTTAATCATGAGGAATGTGCCTTATCTGGTATAGGAGGTTCTCATAACATGTGTGATCTTTTTCAAGACAAACCACTGGATATACCATTTAAACATGTGTGGCGGCACGAGATCACCTCCGCGCACACAACACCCAGCAATTGAAGGCCGGTCGAATAGGTACCTTTTGGCCGAGCCGGATTGCGCGTCATTCTACCATCCATAGGTCCCTGGGTTCAAACCCAGCTCTCGCCCCACGCTCTCTCCCTTCATTGGCGACCCGGACAACGAACACGCATTCTCCTTCTCGCCTACAGCGACAGATGGCGCCAGCACCGCCCTCTTCCATCTCTCGCTCGGCTCTTCCAAAGTCCGCAACGAGCGGCAGCAACCTCTCAAAGTCCGCAACGAGCGGCAGCAACCTCACAAAGTCCGCAACGAGCGGCAGCAACCTCACAAAGTCCACAACGAGTGGCAGCATTCCATAACGCCTGGAATATCGTTCGTCAGCCTCCGACTGACTCTCTAGATTTGTAGTGTGGCGGCACGAGATCACCTCCGCGCACACAACACCCGGCAATTGAAGGCCGGTCGAATAGGTACCTTTTGGCCGAGCCGGATTGCGCCTCATTCTACCATCCATAAGTCCCTGGGTTCAAACCCAGCTCTCGCCCCACGCTCTCTCCCTTCACATTTTTATGGAAGACTGGTATCACACGAGGTTTGAAACCAATTCAAGAACTTCTTCCATGCGAAAAGTTACAATCATATTGCAAATTTGAAAAGCGTCCCAAGCGATTATGAAGCTAACTCAGATTTATTTACAATGGATAAAGATAAAAAAAAAGCAATACGAAAATTTAGATATCTTATGGCAGTTCTTAAGAATTGCAGAACCTATTTCTCACAGTTCTGATGTTATTATTGATTACGACCTTTCCACTCCAGAAGAAAACCTTGAACATCTTGTACCATCGCGGAGTTCTTTCCAATTCCATTGCTATTGTCGACGGTTTGGCCATTCAGCATGAGTTTTCTAAGAAGCAAACCCAGAGCCTAGATGCAAAGGTGACCTCAATGTTTAAATATATTTTACAAAGTGGTAACCCGTTTGTTATATTTCCTAATCTATTACACAATCTGCTAGCAAAAGCACTGATTTCACAATATGCAAAGGAAAATATATTAAATGTGTTTAAGCTCGGCGATGATTTGTATTCTACACTGGGCAAAACACGATATGAAAACAAAACAATAAGGATTTCAAGTTCCATCCACAAAATCATGCCACCAGCATTTCATAGTAATAAGATGATTTAGTGCCAGAAAAGAATTTACAGAAATATCCAACTGATTTTATTGAGGCATGTAATTGCTTAAAATGTTCCAAATCCTCTTGTATTTGTAGGGCAAATGAAGAAATATGTTGCTCTTTCCGTAAGTGTGGTAGTAAGGGGTTAGATTCAATATGTAATAATCCTTTTGCAGTTTCATTATAATCTTTTTTTTTTTATTCACAGTAATATATGTCTATGTTGTAATCTAAAATAGTATAACAAATTAACTTGTTGTTTATTAATTTATGGCGACAGTTAAAAACCATTGCTATTTTCATCTTACAAATAGTACTAATTACAGTATATTGATATAATTTTTATGCTAATCGGTCAAGTATTAACTTAGATATGAGCAATTATGTGATCGAGCGGCCGCCATCTTTGATGACGTCATAGCCAGAAAATGCACCATGTGACGGATGTCCACCCAAGCCGAAAATACTTTCTAAGGCACCTATTAAACATTTCTGAAAAAAAATTCTCCATACTCAAACTTTCCCACAGAACTGTAGCTAGGTCCAGGACTATTTCGTAGTAGAAGTTGGATGTTTTTTTTTTTTCCCTTGTTTTGTTTTGTTAACGCAAAAGCAAATTCATTCTGTTATATGAAATTCAAGTTGCATGAAGATTAACAGGATAAATGCTCTTTTGTCAGATTTAAAAATTGAAGTGGAGCGAGAAGTACTCTCGGAGAGAAAAAAAAATAATGAAACAATAGCATTTCTTTTCTTGGCAATCAAATGTTTATACTTCTTTCAATGACCACCTCTGTTTCTCTCAGCGACCGAATTTTCGTGGAACAGAGGGTAATTTATTAAGTAATTTGTCTAACGAAGGATTTAATAAAACACAACAAAAAATTTAAATCAAAATATGAGGTCATAAAAATGTTACACATTCGTGACGTCTTCTTACTGTAGTGAACAACGGATTTTCCCTAAATTATTGTCACAAATTCTCCATTATTATAATTCATTTTTGTGTTAGATATTGAAAAAATTCAAAAGATTGAGTTAAAATATCTTATAAGAAATAATTCTCACAAGCTATCATAAACAAATTTCAAGTTGAACAAAGCTGGATAGTTACGTAAATGTTATTTACAGACGGGGGCTGGGGGATAAAGTACTTGAAGCCACCCCTGCAAAAGTAAAACAGGCACCTCTTTTTACTTACTCCCAAAGAAAAGAAAACCCTTTGGAAATGGCGCTCCGGTGCGATGCTTACCTCGCTTACCGTACCTGTTTACAGACGAAAGCGAAACCATAATCCCGCCTAATGTATATCCAGCGTGGATTAAAAAAGAAAATGATAAGACATCCAACAAGCGAAGATAATTTTAGAATAGAAATGTAGCTTCAGGGTAAAATGATGAAAAAAAAAAATGTACGTTTTGAAAGCCGAAGGAAATAGTTATTAAAAACATTGCTTGAAGTTCTGTTTGTCCGATATTAAATATATATTGTTACAAAATTTTGGGGCAATACGCTGTTCTGGGGATTTTAAATAGTTTAAAATTCGTGTTCTACGCGTAAAATAGTTAAATTTTGCATTTTGTTGCTTCAAAATCGGTTAACTAGAACCGGAGATATGGGGTTTCGGTTTCCCCATTGGTTCACACAGCGTTTTCTAGAAATCTCGAGAAATATGGGTCGTAGGCCTTCACTGACCTCACTTCTGGAGAATTATTTGTGGCGCCAAATTTGGCGATATTTCGCCCAAAAGTCGCCAAGCTTGGGGACATTTTGGTCATTTGGCACGATTTTCCCATTGGGGTTTTTAAAGCAAGTTTTCCTGCATTAAGATTACATAATATTACTGTATTACGTAAACAAAATTCGCACTTTACGGTGATCTTTCGAGAAACAGTTTCTTCCAGAAATTTCTAATAGCTTCTGCGTCATCTATAAAAAGCGGCGGGCTGCCCCGGTCCAGTCAGTCTTGCTTCTGCTTGTTCAGAGGCCAGATGTCCGTGAGAGATTAAGACTTTGCATTGACGCTATAGAAGCACTATTTTCGCTTGTTTTAAAACCCTAGTTTTAAAGTGCTGTGTTTAAATTCTTCGTTGCTGGGTCCTGGGGGACTGTTTATGATTTCCCTCGTATTTTCCACTGAATTCTTGCCTGTGAAATTGTTCTATTTTGTGTGAGAAATACAGCATTTGTGCACGCTTTTTGTACTAAGCGGACTGTTATCAAGCACGTTACCGACTTTGAATGTACCTGTGAATTGAACCGACTTGTGCCTGTGAATTTTGTACAGCTGATTGTTCGACAGAGTTATAAAAGCAATAAAGTTGGTGTTCTATCCTGACAAGTGGACTCTTTACTAGAACTTTCTACACCAACTGGATTTCAGAACGATGAACCCGGGAATTAGCAATATTAGTTTTCTGCAACAATATATATATATATACACACATACAAAAAGATAAAAAATGTCATTTTAATCAAAGTAAGTCAACGATACGAATTTCACCATCCCCAGAAATTTTCCACCCGTGGCTGGCGACCCCGTCTACCCTTACCCCCTACGCCACGCCACTGGCAAGACATTACCTGTACCCAATGGCGGCTTCTCCATTTGAGCACATGAGCACGTGAACCCCCAGAGGAAAAACTAAAGAATAAACACATTAAAAAAATTAAATTTAAAAAAATATATTAAGTACACTTCTAGATTTTTGTGAATTTAAAACATGAGTTTGACTCTCCCGCACCCCCCAACTATTATTAAACGCGTTTATTATAGCAAACGCACTGTATCGTAGGTTGCTACAGCATAATCTTGTCGATCGCACGTGCGATCGGCCCTTTCACCCGGTCTCTGAGGATAGACGCCGAGAGAGTGAGAGAGAGTTACGGGGGAAGCGAGGCGCTTTCGCTCGCATAAATTTATTGTGCTAACAGCAGATTTTTTTGCCGTTATCTCCTCTGGATTCTCTCTTGGCTTGTTGTGTTCGGTTAGTTAATCCATTTTTTTTCATATTCTTATTATTTTCTTAATTTTTGTGATTTTTCACTACAGTATTTTTTACGAACGAGTGTAAATAATTAAGATGGGAGTCCAATAAGTGTTTCGGCAACTACAGCAACGACATTTTTCAATGTCATCCTTTGAAAAAAAAATTGAAAGAAAAAAAATCAGACAGTATTTTTGCTAAAACTTAGCGACGAAATGTAAGATCAAAGATGACTTGTTTTCTTTCAGTTGCGTGCATTGTTTTCCTTTAACTGCTGTAAATGCAAATATAGTTTAACTTGTAAAGTGTGTCGTATCTGCATATTTAATTTTCGAAATTAATTTTATGAACCTCCGTTTAAATAACCCACGAGCCGCCACTGCCTGTACCTTAAAAAAATTCCCAAGAATTTGGACACAAAGAAAAGGACTTTCAAACACTCTTTTCCTAAGTTAAAAAGTTCAAGTTCAGTATGCTATGTAAAATATTATCACTATACTCTTGAAAATTTTTGTTTAATTATTTTGATGGAAATACGCGAGTTATAAAAATCCTCCACATCTAATGTGTGGCGGCACGATCACCTCCGCGCACACAACACCCGGCAATTGAAGGCCGGTCGAAGAGGTACCTTTTGGGCGACCGGATTGCGCCTCATTCCACCACGCGAATTCCGTCCGTTCGAACCCACCTCTCCCTTCATTGGCTACCCGGACAACGAACACGCATTCTCCTTCTCGCCTACAGCGACAGATGGTGCCAACATCGCCCTCTTCCATCTCTCGCTCGGCTCTTTCCAAGTCAGCAACGAGCAGCAGCAGCCTCACAAAAGTCCACGACGATTGGCAGCGACCTCACAAAGTCCACAACGAGTGGCAGCGTTTCATAACGCTTGGAACATCGTTCGTCAGCCTCCCCCCTCAGTCAGCCTCCGACTGACTGAGGGGGGAGTAGTGTGGCAGCACGATCACCTCCGCGCACACAACACCCTTCAATTGGAGGCCGGTCGAAGGGGTACTTTTTGGCCGAGCTGGATTGCGCCTCATTCCACCACGCGAATTCCGTGAGTTCGAACCATGAAGCTCTAAGGAGAGTCATCGGGAATGGGCGATCAGGTGGGAAAACGGACCAGGATCCATTTTCACCGGCAGGAGGCGCAGCGCACCGCTTCAATAGGGATTTAGCGTTGTTTTGATTGTGAACGAGCTATATTTTTTTTAATAAAATAAATTATTTTGATAGAATATGGGTCGAGCGAGTCACTGCTTTGCACCTGGATGTGACAGTGGATATTCAGAAGCCAGAAAAAGAAATGTATCGCTCGGGAAGAAAAATCCAACGTTATTTAAGGGCCCGATTCAAGCGAAACAGAGTTCTATCGTTTTCCGTTGCGATCGCGGAAATTTTCGACTGATTCCTATGTTTCCTATTCAAGTGAAACCTGTCTATCGCTTTTGGATCACGTGACACTGCGATTGGTGTTTTGCTATCGCTTTTTCAAACGCGATCGTTTTCGAGAACATGGCGGATCGATCGGCGGATGGTTGATAAGAAGATTACAACAACAACGAAGACTCGTTATTTAAAATTACGAAGCAATCCGTTGGAATTATCAGACAGGGAATTCTGCAAAAGATTTAGGCCTGCGGAAAGCTGAATTTTCTCGCAGAACAGAATTTCTGTAGGGTTTATTTTCTGTCGGCCTTTGAGTTCTCTAGCAGACACTACGATGCAGGCGCCATCTATAGTCCTTATTTTAAATCGTTTATTGCTCGATAAATTTAATATTTGAAACAGCGCGAAAAAATACATGAATAACGAATAATTTCTCCCTAAAATAAGCATCCTAAACAACCCTCCTAAACAAATACAAATATTCATACCATTATATTAAGGATGTCTTTGATTGTTAATTATATATCAGAAAATGAAATATATAGTAATTCTACCTCTCCATTATAATTATAAACAGCTTCTCTGCTACAGAAAAATAAAATGTAGTAGGCAAACTAGAGAACAATTATTATTCGATAATTCGAACAATTCGACATGATAATTATGACGAACAATACTATTATTAATAATTTTCTAAAAAAATCTTCATAAATTAAAATGTATTTCCATGATTATAAACATATAAAAAATATTAACCTAAAACAGTTAAAATTTTAAAACCTTAACCTACAATACTGTTGGGGAAAAAAAAATTAAGACACAGCCTGTAGTCCGTTGCAGCTCAAACATAAATAAATAAACAGTTAGTCGTCGCCATTAAGTTAAAAGTTTTTTCCAGAGAAAGATGCGATTTTTTTATTGGTTAACAGCGACTTTCTACGTCACCGGAAGTTGCGATTTCACTCTTTGGCGATAAAGTTTCGATCTAGCAAACCTGTAAGTTCGATCGCCTATTTTGTTTCACTTTGAATACAGTTTTGCGATCGCTTGTAAAAGCGATCGAACTCCCAGAGAGAAAACGATCGTTTTGGAGACGACCGATCGCGTTTCGTTTGAATCGGGCCCTAAAGCTCCAAACAGCATCAATACAGCATGACTATAATATTTCTTTAATATGGCCCCTTATAAATGTATAACATAAAAAGTAACACTATGTAAATAGGAAACCTTTTGTACATGTTAGTAGTAGTATAATGTTAATATGAATGCTTTAAAATACGGCCCAATAATCAAATTGAAACAGCAGTATAATACTTTGAAATTGTCCATTTAAAAAAAAAAATAATAACAGTTTTATGAATAATATTTTTCTGTTTATTAATTTAATTAGGATGGGGGAGGGGATTTTATAATATATAAGAGATACACAAATGAATAGATATTTTTGGCATAAGTCAGCAAAACTTATACAAAAACAAATATCTTCAATTCAAAGTCTGTTTTTTTTTAAATACAAAATTTTTCAAAATTAAAGAAATATTATATTTTTTCTGATATGTGAAAGCTTGCAAAAGAGTCAATCACTGAATATGCGTGTATTTATTGAATTAATATTTTTTTTTCCTTTATGCTTTTTTATGAAATTTTTTGTAGTACTGAAAAATGATACTGATACTGAAAAGACATTGATTTTTATGTAATTTTTTGTGGTATTCAGGTCCTTATTATCGCACGGGCAAATCGGGACTTTGCCCAGGGCCCCCCAATTTCAAATCTTGTTCTGAAACATCCTTCTTTATATCAAAATTTTATGAAAAATAAAACAAATTTCATATATGCCCCCCCCCCAAATTCATCAATTCCTGGGGCCCTTGTTGGTTATAATCAGGCTCTGGTGGTGCTGAAAAACGGCGTTAAATGTTTTTCTCTTTCCATATTTGTTTTTGTTTTTGGTTTAACTAACCAACTTTAAGACTAAAGACAAAAATAATAATAATAATAATAATAATAATAAATAAAATATAATGTGGAAGAGCAGGTATATAAGAGGAATTTATAGCCTGAAAGAAGGCAGGGAATATTTTTTAATTTTTAGCGAATTGCTACCAAAAATATTTGTCAAAAACTGATCTATTATATCGTTCGCATGCAGTTTTAAAGAGAATTTATTTAAATTATTAATTAATTTATTAAATTATCAAACTGATGTTACATCGTTGTAACTAAGTAATATAGAAACAAAATTATTATATATGCATATTAATTATCATATTTATTTATTCAAATGTTGGTGTATACTTCATGAAATTTCAGCATAAATGAATAAATCCCAATTAGAGAAGCGTTAAATCGGAAAGCGCGCGCGCCGCGATGTTGTTTTTCGCTACCGTCAATAGATGGCGCAAACAATGGTAGCCGCAGTTTCGTCGGCAATTCTCATACTGCGTAGTTGGTCCAAGTTGGATAACAAGTCGATGTTTCTCCTCCCGAGCTTCATGGTTCGAACCCAGCTCTCGCCCAGGGCTGGGGAGTAGCGCGCTACTTGTAGCGAAACTACAGTAGCCGCTACTTTTTTTTGTAGTTTGTAGTGTAGCGCGCTACTTTTTTAAAAAAGTAGTGTAGCGTGTAGCGCGCTACAAAAAAACAGTAGTTTGTAGCGAATTTTGGAAGCTACTTTTGCCGTGTCATCATTTCCGGCGATTGATCCCGTGGTGCAATTTCTCTCTCTTCTGACTCCAAGCATAACTGAAACTGATGCTTGAAAGACACCCAATCTCTCCCCCGCCCCCCCCTCATGCAGGGGACACACGCACACGAGGGGGGGGGAGGGGTTTGCTTTGCCTGAAGCGGAAGCCTGACATTGTGCATCTTTTTTCTTTTTATCGTTCTCAGTATTATTTGTAGAATCACCAATCTGCCATAAAGAGGACAAAAAAGGAAGGAAAGAGAGGTCCAAAGTTGAACAGAGGTTATTTTGATGGGCCTCGAGAGTCTCATTATCACACGGGCGTGTGGGCCCGTGAGCCCCTGAAAAATAAAGGCCTCGCAAATCTCTCCATTTACTGTATATTAAATTTATATATGCTGCAATAATAATTTTTATTAAGCTAAATTTCCTTTATCTATATCATAATTGGGTAACAATAAAAAGGCTTCGAGACTCATTTTCTGTTCTTCTTTCTAACACAATGATAATGGTTTCTAAGACTAGATCAATAAAATATAAATTAAAGGCGTTATTGAAAATTCATGGCCATACGTACTTATCACAAAATATCCATTAGTTAGCATTTTTTTAAATATTATGATGAAGAAAAGAAAATTTTCTGGCAGGTGGAACTCAGCGCACACATACGCTAATAATACAAATGGATTAAAAAAATATTAAAATCAATTTTAAATGCATAGTCTTGTTCTAAATGAGTATAAATACATGGGTAATTTTTAATTTAATTTTAGAATTATTTTGAAATGTTTCATTTTTATGCTGGGAAAATAGAAAACAATCATAAATAAGTTAAAATGTCTGTAATAGTATAGGGGCCCAAAACAACCTTTTTTTTTTGCCCCGGGGCCCCTTCTATGTCTGATCAGGGTCTGCATATTTTTGACTGCTATTGCGTGTTTGCAACATAAATCAACATAAAAATGAGTATTTTTTGCTTTCGAAAAAGAATTTTACATATCTGTAAATTGTATGCTTTTGTAACATCATTAATTTTCTTTGATCTTTTTTTTTTATTGCAACCATAAATACAGTGTAGTGTCCACTTGCCAGGATGATTGCCAATCATTCAGTGTCCAGTATTCCGTGAACTTCCTTTTAGGCGATATCCTTTCAAATCTGACATGATATATAGTCAGTCCTCGCAATTAGCGACCCCCCCCCCCATCCTCTCACTCACCATCTACGGAAAACTACGAAGCGTGAGAAAAACTTGCGGTTTTCTCACAGGAATTTTCTTGAAAGCATCGAGACCGCTTCTGGAAGAATCACCGACATTTTTAATTTTCTCTTTGCCTCCTCCTTATGATCGATGCATTGAACAACAATTTTATTTATGCTTAGTTTTACTAAGTTTATTTATATTAAGGTTTGGTCATTTTTCGACGTTATAGTGCACTTTTTTGAGTTTGGGCACTCTTTATTATCCTTGTGTCCTGGTGGTGTGTTCAACTTCCACAAGAGTAATGACAGTTCTGCAGTATTGTAGCTTTTCAAACATTAATTAATCACGTGATTATGTTCTACAACTAGGAATGTTTTTTGTCTCAAAGAAGTGTAAAAACTGATTAGTACATTTTTCGTGGAACCTGAAACTGAAAAAAAAGAAAGTAAATATCTAGAAATTGTACACATTTTTTTTTTTTTTTAGACGAGTTGATAACCTTATCTTTTTTGAGTTTGTTGAAAAGGGACAAAAGGTATAAGCATATGCATCCAAGATATTATTTCAGGGGCTAAAAATATTGCTGACCTCGGTTACAGTGTTCTTCGTTTGTAGTGACTGTTTTCAGATCCGGTCCTAAGGTAGAGCGAACGGTGCGACCGCACCGGGCGCCATCTCTACCAAGGCTGTTCAGAATAATATAGCACTGTGGATGTCGGAAATGGTTTCATTTACCTGTTAATAATTGTTTAATAATAAATCTTTTAGTCAATGTACAGTAGTAATCAATCATGTTAATAGTGAATTTTAGTGAACTTTCTGTGAAAAAATAAATTATTGACAGGTACTCGAGGACGACTTATCAAACCCTACATTGTTACGTGATTCATAACCGTCTTATTTACCTTTACCACTCTTTAACTTTTTGCCAATGAGTTTCAGAGCACCATGCATATTTGACAGTCCGTATATTATTGAAGTTGAAAGCCTCATTTTAACCCCTGAAAGCTTTTATAGCTAAATGTGTGGCGTAGCTAGGTGCAAGAGCTGATCTAGGGTACGTGGAGCCTCCCTGCAAACGTAAAGAAGCCCCGTGTTATGCTCCAGATTAAGTTTTCCTTAGTTTTTTAGTTCGAATATGGCGCTCCGATGCCTTGCTTACCGTGTCGGGCCGTCCCTGGCTACGGGGGAGCAAGGAAGGTCAACTGTACGCGGGCGCAGCATCGGCCAAGGGGCGCTAAATGGTATATGAAAGCTACCTAGTTGCATTTTTAAAAAATAGGAGAGGGCGCAAAATCTTCAATTGTCAGGTGGAAACGAGATTTAGTCATTTGCTGTGGGACAGAGAAACTGTTCTCTCAGCTTGTTTCCATCCCAGATTCAAACTATTCTGGATTGAGGAGGAGAGGAAGACCGAAGCCAAAAAAATGGATGGAGGAATACCTCCAGAATATGTTTCCGACAACTTCAGATATCAGTATCGAGGATCATGACTGGATGATGAGGCCCATGGATGATGACTTTTCTTCTTTTTTTAATTTCTCTTTCGCATGCGCTCGAAATAGTTACGAGGAAGAACTTACAAGGTTCTTGTCAGAGCCAATCAAACCCGTATCTTCGCTTTCGACGTACACGTATATGAAAGAAGCCTTCAAAAAAACTAACACTGGCGTGCCGTCCAGTGCATCTGTACAAAGATTGTTTTCGATTGCATCGGACGTATTTTCTCCTCGACGATCATGTTTGGCGGATAACAATTTTGAGATCCAGCTCTTGTTAAAATTTAATAAACATGTTTTTGAATAAATTTATGTGGTTTTTATTTTATACTAGAGGCATGGCAGTCTTCCATGAATATGTTGAAATTCTGCTTTCTTTCGTTAAAATTTTAAAGTGTCTATTATATTTAAATTATTGGGTTTTTTGTGTAATAATTTTCAGAATTTAATACGAAAATATGAGAATTTCTATTAATAATTAATAGTTTGTAAAATCCTTAGACTTATCTCTCTCTTAGCCTTAAAATAACAATATAATTCTATAAAATTCTTTTATACCTAACACAAAGAAAAAGTTGTGTTGATGATAATAACTTTTAAAATTTCTTTAACATATATAGAGGATTTTTTTAATGCAATGTTTTAAATAGATATATCATGAATTTAATTAGTAATTGTTTTCATTATTTTATAATATGCATATCATATGTGATGTTTTCAATTAAAACAATTATACAATATTACATGGTTCACACGGGTCATTCGTCATAAATCACTAATTTGGTAAGTCATGAAAAAAGGCCTTTATACTCATTAATTTTGATTTGTGCTCAAGAAACTAGAATGTTGGTACAACATGAAAGGGGTCTCAAAACGGGCCTTTTTTTCCCGTTCAGACATCCATTTTATTATATTTTTAAAAACTTTTTTAGTTCTCATGATTTTTCTCATGCTTTCAGAGCTCACTTTCCCAATTTATTTTTATCATAGAGGTATTAAAACTTAATTAGTTTCATCAATACTTCAATAATTAGCAGTAGTTGCCAGTAGCGTATATGTAGGCTAGGCTTCCATTTCGGGGGGAGGCGGACGATTCGGTATTTTAAACTTTATTGTTCTAAAGTTAAAAGAAATGTTTCAAAATAGCTCCTTTTTAATAATTGCTTTACATTTTCGGAGGGGGCCCGCCTCCCCCTGCTCAAATACTCGCCTGGTAGTTGTTTATTAGAGCAATAGTTTTTTTCTAATTAAAGGCGAAAAGGTGCCCGGGGTCTTCCGTGCGTCCACCAAATCTGCGGCGCTCAACGCTACAAGGAAACCACCTTTCGTTCTTTGGACGCGAGAGACACCCGCTGAGGTCATTAATCACGCTGGACGCGAGTAGAAAACCAAGGCTTTAGATATCGATAGTTTTCTCTAATTAGGATATAAATATCCTTAAATATGAATGTAATGCAAATTGAATCTGTTAGCAAAATTTGTCTCCTAAAAGTAGCGAAAAAGTAGCGAAGTAGCGACTACATTTCAAAAGTAGTGTAGCTAACTACATTTGTCAAAAAGTAGTTGTAGTTGTAGTTAACTACATTTTTCGAAAAGTAGCGGTAGTTGTAGCGCGCTACAAAAATAAAGTAGTTTTTCCCACCACTGCTCTCGCCCCACACTCTCCTTTCAAATGAATAATTTATATTTTTAACCCATTCGTGCCTGGATATTTTTGCGACTTTCTTCGATTTTTGGAAACACCAGCAGTATTTGATAAATTTCTGATGTCAACTTTTTGAACAAGGGATGATTTCATTTAAAATCATTATGTATAAAAATTGAAATGTCAACATCCTACTTGGCCATATTAAAATATTTTGTGGAATTGAGGTTTAATACTCGCGAATAAAGGCTAGGAAAAATAAATAACGTTTTCGACTGATAGCGAAAATGCCGTCCCAAAAAAGGGACGCTAGGCATAAATGGGTTAACACTAATATACTATATTTCAAAGATGTCTAAGTTGTTGATGTCACTTTTTTTTAGCAAGTGGTACATTTAAATGAATTCTTAGGACGACACATTCATTTTTATTATTATTCCTTTTTTTTTTTTGCCTTAACAACTCAGCATTCGTTTTTTATTCTTGCTGTGCCAGAAACCGAAATCATCATTCCTCTTCCTGCTAATTTGTCCCCAAGTCGGTGTTTGTCCCCAATTGACAGCGTGGAGTGGAACAGCCAATCGTGCGTTACACAAAGCCTTGCTCCATCCAATAATAAAAACACGCTCGACCTTAATTTGAAGGTTGAAATCCGGCAACATCGGGTTCGTTCAAGATGGCAGCCATATGTGTATGTTCTTCACGACTGATTCTAAACAATATTAAGACTTTGTCAATTTCACGATTGACTAAACATAGTTTAAAGGTATTAAATAGTACACATAGATTACTTCGTATATTTAAAACTTTTTCTATGAATTCAGCTGCTAAATTAGAATACTCGTTTAGTTAAATCTAGACTAGTGTTTTGTAAACAATATTTTCGAATGAATGTTTTTACTACTTTTAACAAACTACCTGCATTTAAAACAAACAAAATAATATTTAAATTTTTGTCTCTACGATTTTTTTATTTTAATAGTACATAGAAGTGATATTCAATTATATGTATATTATAATAAATGCTGTGTTGTACAGTTAAAGGATCCGTCAATTTTGGAGTAATATGTTTACGGTGTTGGCTGGAAGGAATTGTAGGAATAGGTAAATTCCGATTGTGAGGGGATACCTTCCGTAATCTCTAGCATATTTTAATTACAAGCAAACTCTCGTAGTAGAATACCTTGAAGCATATCCAGAAAGGAAGTTCTTGATGTTATTGCTCTAGAATCTGCTTAAAGTGTAAAGATAATCAGTGTCATCTTTATATTACTCACCAGCTAATTACCAAACATGTTATACTGAATCCACATTTATATATCTTCACCTAAATCCTACGATCGTAAGCTCAATGATATGCATAGAATTTTTGGCCTACATTATGCCAGATCTTTTGGCCAATTTCGCAACAAAGAATCCTGAACCCGTTTGAAATCCAGCCAAATTATGTTTTTAGTATCCCTTTACAAGAGGGGAGTCCATGCCACTTAAATTTAACTGCTTTAGTAATACATAAACTTGGACAGATTTTATAATGAACTTCAGAGAACATTCATATCCCGTGAAATTTACTTTCTGGCCACACATCTGTGTTGCACAAGTATTGTGCTATTGCTCAAATTTTACCGTTTTTCCCATTCAAATCACCAGTCTTTCAGTACTCTTTTTAGAGATTTTAGGTGTATCACTGTATGACTTAGTATTGATTTAGTTCAGGCACTTTTTTTTATGCTTGATTATATTATAAAAGTTAAGCTAAAAAGGTAGAGTATGTAACAATGTCAAAAATTGATAAATAAACCACTTTTTAACCCACTGCCATAGTATGATAATGAAATGATAACGTGTTTTAAGTTGGCAAAATACTTTTTTATGGCAAATATGTTTAACCCTTTAAGGCCTGGACTTTTTACGCTGCAATCACAAAAAAAAAAAAGATTTTGAGTGTAAAATGAATTTCCTATTTTAGTTTTGAAAATAACTGATTAAGTTTTTCAAATAACACACAAATCAAAAGAAATATAAGAAATTATTATTATGAAGAATAATATTTTATATATGAAATCGACTTAGGAAATATGACTTGCACTCGAGTACTTTTTGAAGGATATACGTCACCTACATAATTGTGTAGGTCAGGGCTTAGAGGGATAAAAATGTCTGATTTACCCTGAAATTAATTTTTACCTTTTTTATACCTACAAGATGATATATATTAATTCAGATTGAAAAAAATCATCTTCTGAACTCACCTAAATTTAATTCAATATAAAAAAATTTGGATGGTAATATTTTTTAACAACTACAGGATTTATTTATTTTTATTTATTTTTTAATCTCATTATATTAAGATAAGAAACTCTTTGTTGCTGGAATATGCTAGTGAAAACTTTTCTAAATAATAAAATTATCATTCTTATGAGTATTTAAAAAAATCCTTAATTGTACTCAAAAAATATATTTATAACAATAATTTCAAAATTTGCATCATCTACTACTAGTTCCCTTGCACTCACATGCTCACATTGTAAAGTGCTGTGATGAAACTCCAGAATAAGCAATATGTTGCCTGTAAATATGAATTAACTAGTGGAGAGCTGCGATAAATATAATGACTAAAATTAGTATGTTTGTAGTCAAATTAGGAATTCTTAGTCCTCCCCCCCAAAAAAGTTGATCATTGCTGTATTAATAATTAATGAATAGTTATCAATAATCTAATTAACATATTGTTTTATATATCACTTATCAGCAACATCACCGACAAACACTCAATTTCTTAAAAATATTTCAAGTCCACACGAACATGGCATCAACATCATCGACAGACACTCAAGTTCTTAAAAATATTCTAAGTCCACAGGAACACTGCATAAACAAAATCTGCCAGAAACTCCCTTCCTCGGCGAGCGGAGCTAGCGTAAACTCGGCACTTCGTGCCACGTCGATGAAGACCAAGATGGCGGGGCGGGTCCCTGTCAAAATCCACCAGAAACTCCCTTCCTTGCCGATGCTTCGGCAAGCGAGCGAAGCTAGCATAAACTCAGCGTTTCGCGCCACGTTGACGAAGACCAAGATGGCAGGGCGGGTCCTTAAACCTTGCTCTCCCCGTATAAATATGGTTATTGATATTTATTACTGATGGAAATTGTTGTCTTGTCAATTTTTTATTGTAATTTTCACTTATATTTGTTTTTATTTCCTTTTATTACAGAATAAGTCATTTTGGGCAAGACACAGTGGTATGTTCAAAATTCAATTTGTTTCCTGAATTCTTTTAAATAATTATATGATTGATTATTTAATTTTTCAGTTATAGATGTACATTTGTATGTAAGTCAGTGGTAATTAAAGGATTATTTTAAAAAACCAAAATATATTACTTTTAAACTGCCTTTTGAAATCAAAGTTCTATGGCATTGCTTTTGGATTTTATTTATTTTTGAACTTTAATTTGAAGTGATTGCAGCTTGTTTTTCTCCACACAAAAGCAATGATAAAGCTTTTTTTTTTTTTTTTTTCAGGTTCTAAAATACTGGTATCATCTGTAAGTTCTTTGGAAAGATCAAATGTAAAAAACCTGTAAGTAATCTGCATTTAAATTGAGTGAAAACTTGTTTTAAGATTTTTAAATTTGTAAAATTTTGTTCTGAATCTGCTTGAAATTTAAATTATTTAATAAGAAATTTCGATTTGTAGTAGCATTCCTGTTTCTGTCATTTTGTTCCTGTCTTTTTTTTTTTTCTTTTCACCATTTATTTAGACTTTTTTTTTTTTTCTGTCTAAATAAGTGATGGATGAAAAGTATTATAGCTTTGTTTTCTTATAAATTTTACACTACGTTAAGATTTTTCTCACAGAATATCCTAGTTTTTTAAAATTAGTTTTAGTTTATGTATGTATGGGGGGAAAGGGGGGGGGGACTCTGATTCCTGTTTATCTGCCAGAAATAATAGATAGATACCAGAATTTATGGCACTTGCAGTCTGGGACACATTTTTCACTAATATTATTGACCAGTATATTTTTTTAAACTTTTATATTAATCTATGAGTATTTAATAGAAATAGATTCCCTTAACATCCCTTTTTAAAGCTAGGTTGATTTGATGTAGGCAATATATCATTTGTCAGCATGAATTAAAATAAAACAATTGTTTGAGATTAAATTTCTCAAAATTTATTAAAAAAGTATTTAGCCTATTATTTATAAAATCATATTTATTAAAAAAGTATTTAGCCTATTTGATTGATTACATCAAGTCACAATAGAAATCAAAAATTTTTAGAACATTATTTTATTACTTTCCGAATATGTACCATGTAAGGAAAGTATTGTAATCATGAAAAAAATTCGACTTCGAGATTTTGGTGTATTGACACGTTTTGAGGTCTTCTGAATTCATTATGCTATTTTTACAAGATGTATGTATGTACGTGTGTGTATGTGTATGTAAGTGAACATGATAGCTCCTAAATGGGGCATTTGATTAAGCTCAAATTGGGTATACATGTTATAAACCACCATTGTAAGACCGGTATTGATTTTGATGTGTATAGAACTTACAGTTTTTCTACAGGGCTACGACAAAGATTTCTTTTACATTATGGCCTATGGGGGGGAAATTATTGAAAGTGCGCTAGCGTTTTAAACGGCGCATTCGATTGAGCTTCAGTTTGGTATAGATGTTTGAATTATTCATTGATTAAAATTTATTTAAATGTTTGTAATGATCTTAATCATAAGTGCTCGAAAAGTCGAGTGGAGTCACTCCAGATTTTTTAAAAAACAGAACGAGAACATAAACAGATATGTGACATGAAATTTAATAAACTTAGCACTGCCTGTTGCTGCTTTGCAGAGAAATCTAAAATAAATATCGACTTTAAAAACATTAAGAAACTTGCATTTTATAGGGTCATTCCATATCAAATCAACGAAAAAATTGGGATTTTCAACCTGACCCCCTCAGAATTCTATGAAATTTGGTATGATAGTAGTATCTATAGAGAAAAAAATAAATGTGAAATTTCTAGCCCATATCACTATAATTTAAAGTTCATCATTTTAAATTTTTAAAATTTCAAAAAGTATATTTTTAAAATTTTTTTTAAAAATATGTTATTCTTCTATTTATTGTTAACAATATCTGAAAGTTTCATTCTGGGATTACCATGGGTTTTCAAGTAATAAATTTAAGAAAATTGCTATCATCTCGATTTAATAACACCAAAAGAAAATTTTTGTATTTTAAAATAAAATTACACTTTTAACTTAAGATAAGAATTTTGAGAGAGAACAAAAAATGTTGATAACACTTTCATTGGGGGTACACACAAGGCAATGTCTCTCCCCCCCCCCCATAAAAAATAGAATTTTACTAAAACAATTATTTGTTTTTAAAATTTCAAGAGCAGTTGAGTCCAAATTTGTTTTTGCTGGGGAGTTTTATTGGGGGTGCTTTCAAAGTAGGAAAGGGGGTGCGCCTCTCCCCTTATAAATAGGAATTTTCAGAATTTGTCTAACAAAATTCCATTTCTCTTTTTTGTTAATAATTTTAAAAAATCAGTTGTTACATAAAATGCTTCCACTATTCCAATGAGTTACAACTGTTCCTTTAATTGTCAATTTTTAAATAATAGCATTTTCAGGTTAAAAAAATAGAAATAATAATTACAGTAAGATGTTATTTTTATGTTGCATGCATATTCTTAACTATTAAGTAAATATTTCAAGTGTTACCTTTAATTGATGTGTATTTTGAAAAAATTGAGTTATAAATTTGAATGTAGTAAGAAAAACTTACAACTTGCAGATTATGCACAAAGTAAAATAAAAAAGAAAGTAATCCATTGTTTGATTTTTTTTCCTCAAATTTATTGGATGCAAATAGCATTTTTTTATCATGTAATTTATGGGTAATAAAATGATGGGGATAGATTATGTGGATGGAGAAAGTTTACTTTAATTTCATCTGTATGTGGATAAACATCCAGAACACATGCGCAAAACACCAAAATTTAGCAAAGGTTACCTTTAAATTAAAAGATTGCTTGATATTAAACTAAAAGAAATAAATCATACGACATTTTTTTTTTTCATAAAACTTTTTTCCACCTCTCTTCTTTTATATATTGTTTTCCAACAGGAAAAGTTTATAACCTCTCAAAGCAAGAAATGGATAGTCCTAACCAGAAGTTGTTAAAAAAAAAAAAAAAATCCTTTTGTATACATCTTTGGAAGCAATACAAATTGCCGTAAATATATAAGTTCATTCTTTAATTTCATCATGATCTTATTGCAATCCGATCCTTTTAAGATCAATCATCTTTGTTGAAATTCTTCATAGACAAATTTTAAAAGAGCCTTTACCTTTTTATAAATGTTAAAAATTTTTAACATTTTAAAAATTCAAGAGCAGTTGAGTCCAAATTTATTTTAGTCAAGTTGTGTGTTTGACATGGAATGACCCCGAGATCTCATTAATTTGAAACCCTACACATTTATAAAAAGGTCAAGGCTCTTTTAAAACTTGTCTATGAAGAATTTCAACAGAGTTTGAGAGGATTGATCTTAAAAGGATACGGATTGCAATAAAATCATGATGAAATTAAAGAATGAACGTATATTTACTCATTTCATAACAGCAATTTGTATTGCTTCCAAAGATGTATACAAAAGGATTTTTTTTTTCTTTTTTACAACTTCTGGTTAGGACTGTCCATTTCTTGTTTTGAGAGAATATAAACTTTTCCTGTTGGAAAACAATATATAAAAAGAAGAAGAGAGGTGGAAAAAAAAATTATGAAAAAAAAAATGTCATATGATTTATTTCTTTTAGTTTAATATCAAGCAATCTTTTGATTTAAAGGTAACCTTTGCTAATTTTTGGTGTTTTGCTCATGTGTTCTGGATGTTTATCCACATGCAGATGAAATTAAACTTTCTCCATCCACATAATCTATCGCCATCATTTTATTACCCATAAATTATATGATAAAAAAATGCTATTTGCATCCAATAAATTTGAGAAAAAAATCACACAATGGTTTACTTTCTTTTTTATTTTACTTTGTGCATAATCTGCAAGTTGTAAGTTTTCCTTACTACATTCAAATTTAAAACTCAATTTTTAAAAAATACACATCAATTAAAGGTAACACTTGAAATATTTACTTAATAGTTAAGAATATGCATGCAACATAAAAATAACATCTTACTGTAATTATTATTTCTATTTTTTTTATTACCTGAAAATGCTATTATTTAAAAATTCACAATTAAAGGAATAGTTGTAACTCATTGGAATAGTGGAAGCATTTTATGAAACAATGATTTTTTAAAATTATTAATAAAAAAGAAAAATGGAATTTTGTTAGACAAATTCTGAAAATTCCTATTTATAAGGGGGGAGGCACACCCCCTTTCCTACTTTGAAAGCACCCCCAATAAAACCCCCAGCAAAAACAAATTTGGACTCAACTGCTCTTGAAATTTTAAAAACAAATAATTGTTTTAGTAAAATTCTATTTTTTTATTGGGGGGGGGGGGGAGAGAGACATTGCCTTGTGTGTACCCCCAATGAAAAGTTGAAAAACATTATCAACATTTTTTGTTCTCTCTCAAAATTCTTATATTAAGTTAAAAGTGTAATTTTATTTTAAAATACAAAAATTTTCTTTTGGTGTTATTAAATCGAGATGATAGCAATTTTCTTAAATTTATTACTCGAAAACCCATGGTAATCCCAGAATGAAACTTTCAGATATTGTTAACAATAAATAGAAGAATAACATATAATTTTAAAAAAAAATTAAAAATATACTTTTTGAAATTTTAAAAATTTAAAATGATGAACTTTAAATTAAAATTTTAAAAATTTAATCATGTTACATATGATAAGAAAGGGCAACCTGTTTACTTTCTATAGACACTTAAATGGAGTTTCTATGATAATTAGGAGAGAAATTGGAGCCAATTGTATAGTGCAAGAATTTCTAAAATTTCATTAATTTCACAAACTTTAAAATTAAATATTTCAAAAACTAAAAGTGATATGGACTAGAAATTTCACATTAATTTTTTTCTCTGTAGATACAACTATCATACCAAATTTCATTGAATTCTGAGGGGGTCAGGTTTTGAGCCTCGTTGATTTGACATGGAATGACCCTATAACCATAGAACATTGTGCTTTTTTTGCGAATCATTGGAAATATTAACAGCAGATGATGCTGTCTACAATGTGATGCACAAATCCTTTAGTGTTGTGTGGAATGTCCTCATCAACATAAAAATAAAAAAGTAAAGAGAAGGGAGGCAGTTTCAGCAACTGAAAACAGCCATGACTCTTAGTTGAAATATATTTCGATTTAAAAATTTTTAATAGTAAAGATTTTGTGTTTTTTAACTAGTGATGTAATGAATATTCAGTCGGTATTCAGCCTATTCGTTTGCTTTGCTGAATATTTGGTAAGCTGAATACTACATATTCAGCTGAATAATTTCAGAACAAAGAGAAAAAAATATTTTTAACATGTATTTTTAAATGCATTTGCAAATACTATTGCTTAGTTACACTTCAATGTTAATTTCATATTATAAAATATCCTAAGTCATTGAATTTTAAGCTGAATGAAACATAATTTTTTTATTAATATTACAGAAATGCAGACTTTTCTACTGGGTGGCACTACTTGACTTGGTTTTCTACCTTCTTTATGGAGTGGGGGTAGGAAGAATTTTTTCAGATCCTTGGTTACCTTGGATCCTTGAAAAGCTGCTATCCACCCCATTCGAAAAGCTAAAAACAGAAATGGCAGGTGCCTTCAGGGTCTGACTATAACATTTTTGTGTCTAGGCACTTTCAAAATTTTGTGACTCTTAGTCTAAACTTAATTTTGAGCCTTTGTCTGCATATACTGCCCTAGACACAGGCCCCAAGTGCGCATGTCAGAGCCTGGATGAATCCCATTCTTTTAATGCCAAAACTTAAAAAGAATGGGTTGACAAACTGCACTGGGCCCCAAATAACCCTTGCTGTTATTTGGGGATTTATAAAGATCACTGTATATAATTAGATCATTAAAGGCTGAACATGTGTCTGTGAATCTTTGATGTTCTGTCATCCATAACTATTGCATAACTCTTGGATAATGCTCAATCAAATGAAAGTCAAATGACAGATTTAAAATGTTTCATGGTTTTCATTTTCCAAGAGGTGCTGTGTAAATTTGTTGTATTGGTGTGTTAACCGAATTCAAATTGTATTAATCTAGACAATCTTAACAACCACAGATTATATCTTTTTTAGTAAGAAAATGTATATTTGTGATTCATTAATTTGTTTCATTTTTTATTGTAGTAAAACATGTAACTCTGTGATACAGTCACTGTCTGGTGTACAAGGCTCATGTAACATACACACAAGCCAAAAATTAAGTATAATGACCTTATTTTTAAAGCAGTTTTAGTTCAATAATTTCTCTTGCTATTTAAATTATAATTATGTTTTACATTTATCATTTAGAAAATGAAATAAGAGAAATTAAAGTTCCGCAGCTAGCAGAATCACTCAGTGAAGGAGACATTAGATGGGATAAAGGTAAAGAAAATTTACTTTTTCCTATGCATTAAATTGATCTTAAAAATTGATTAAATTGATTTAGTGTTTTTTTTTTTTTTTTTTTAAGCAGAGTAAGTTACTATATTTAAAAATTAGGAAGTATTTGCTGCATTTTTTTATTATTACTGTCAAAATTTATTAGTTTTAAGTTAATCCTATTTCTTATGTAGCTGTTGGTGATCAAGTGGCAGAAGATGAAGTCATATGTGAAGTTGAAACTGATAAAGTGAGTAACAGAGGAATTGTCTTAAAAATAAATATTAAGTAAAATTTTATTTAAAAAAATGTAATTGCTTGATTTTTTTTATCTATATATCTTAAAACACATACGTAGCTATAAACAGATTCTTTAAGAAACTTTTTGATGCTGCTAGGCATGTGCATACTCTCGCCAACCAATGAGTAGCCAGAATAAAGCCTGTCTTTACACATATGAATGGCATTTCATAAGATATGTTTTTTGACACTGTCTGAGCATGTGCATGTTCTCGACCTTAGCTCACCGATAGTTTGCTGGACGAATGATTAACAAGAAAAACCCGTCTCTAAATGTGGGAGGCAGCAGGATTTTTCCACTGAGCTTTTTGCCGCACCATCTTACCTTATATTTATTACTTATGATTTTGAGTAAGTGGTAAGTAAACCATGTCTTTAGAGTCATATAGCATGCATAATCTAGAAGGGAACGGAAATTATTTATTTATTGCACTTTCCGTATTCATTTACAGAAACAAAGAGAATCACCTTCTTATTCAGAAAAAAAATGTGCAGCATGTAATTGATAATTGGAACTCATACAGTTAATTTATTATTGGCTATGGTTTTTATGGCAGATTTTCTGATAATCAGGATTATAAACGTATAAGCCAACAAATATTTCACATGGGAGTTATGTAGAATTAAATGCAGCAACCAGAATTGTTAATGTTTTCATGACAGTTTTTAACTCTCTTGATGTTAATGTTACAGAATTGGATGTATATACACTGCCCTCCAAAAGTTAAGGCAACCTGTTTTTTGTGAATAATATGGAAACAAATGTAGAAGCAAAAAATTTAGACTAACGGAGCACTGAATAGTTCTTTATTGAGTACGACATAGAAATTTACATAAATTCAACACAAACATGATGTAAAAGCAAAAGAACACTTTTGGTAGAAAAGTCCACTTTTTTAGAAAACAGTTTATCAAAGCTTTTTGTGGGAAAAATGTGGTGGAAACATTACAAAAATGAGTTCTAATTAGGAATGTGTCCACCCCTAACTGCAATGCACTGGCGGCATCGATTCTCCATGCTGCTAATTAAGTTGTCGGACACCTCAAAAGGGAGCAAAGACCACGCATAGATTAGTCCTTGTTCCAGCTTATGCAACAATCTTGGAGGAGGACTTGAAGCAGCCACTTGTCTGCCAAGGTAGTCCCAAACATGTTCTATCGGATTGAGGTCTGGAGATTGAGCTGGCATTTCATTCACTCCAAACCTTGACTCTCAAGATAATCCTCAACAAGCACAGCTCGATGAGGTCGGGCATTATCATACATCAGAATGAAATCATTGCCAATTGCACCGGCATATGGCATATGGGCGAGCACATGGATCTAGGATCTTATCCCGATATCTCGCACCAGTCAGAGTTCTTCCGTGGAACACATACAGGTCAGTGTGACCACCGAGTGAGAGCCCTGCCCAAACCAATATTCCGTCACCTCGGTAATTGTGTCTTTACAGATTTGGATGGATGTTATCTGGTGCTTTGTTTCCTCCAGATCAACAGACGGTCCTGAATCGCTCTCCAGTGTGAATCTGGACTCATCTGTAAAGAGTACAGAAGCCCATCGCTGTCTGGTCCAAGAAACGTACTCTCTTGATCAAGATAAGTTGACCCCTCTCTGTCGTCTGTTGAGGGGAACACACACAACTGGTCACCTTGCACAGAGACCTGCATTGTGAAGACGCCTTCGCACTGTACCAGCGGATATTCCTCCCACTGATGCTGCAGAGTGATCTTCAACAAGTTGCGGCACAGAAATGCTTCTTCGGCCGAAAGAGCTATAAAGCGGTCTTCTGCAGGTGTTGTAGCTCGTAGTCGTCCTGGAACATGTTTTCTGGACACAGAAGCTTCGGTTTGATATTGATTCCAGAGACTGTGGACCAGACTGCGTGACAGATTAAGACGCCTAGCAGCATCAGCCTGTGACAACCCCATTTCCATCCATCCGACCCCCCACCACCTTAACGAATGGGGCAGACAGCTTCTCTCAGACATTGCAGACATCCCTACTGCCTATTGTCAACGAATCTGCTAACAAAAGGGTTAAATCAACACAAGTTACACGCGTAATTACGGAAGCCTGATATTTGCATATTTTTCTCTCACTCATATATGCCTGTTCTTTTCTATTAAAAAAAAAAAAAAGTGGTAGCTATCATTTTTGCATGAATTTGCATAAAGTTCATTTTTATCATTTATATAAACTATAAATTTGATTGTTAGTGTCATTTTTTTTATGGTGAGCTTCGAAAAGCATGTTGTTCCATAACTTTTGAAGGCCAGTGTACTAAAAGGAAAATGTTAATAGTACTTGAAGTCAAAGCCCATTGTGAAGGCAACTACAACAGCCACTAGAAAAAACATTTGACAAAAATGTCTACACTCAATATATTTAATCTTCATCCACCTAAAATAAATAACTTCCTATTCAGTTTTTATTATACACCCAAATCGAATTTTGCGCCATTCTGGAAACGTGTGGAAACTTTTTGCATTGAAATGATTTTGTTTTGTGTAAAAAGCCCCTTTTATATCAGTGTGTCATGCAGACGATATCATTTTAACAGAAAATAAATTAAACTGTATTATCTGAAAAAACTATTTTAAACGAATTGAAACTGCAACTTTCCCTTCAAAGCTTGATATCCATGACTTCAATATGATGTAATTATCACTTGCCACAGCTAATTTTGAGATCAATTCTCCCCCAGTTGTTTCCAAATTTGTCGACTGGGAAGAACCAGTTTGCTTGGTTATCAAGTGTGCTAATAATTTTGGAGGTCATCCGGAGGTCGTTTAGACAATTACAAGAACCCCTTAATCTCAACCTCAAGGTGGGGCAGAATCAACAATCGATGATTTATAACATCCAAGGGAGAATTGAGCTCTTTGTTATGCAAATGATTCATTTATTTTACCCTCAGACATAAAATGAAGCTGAAAATAGTGAAAAAATTGCTTAAAAATTAGGGAATGAGTGGATTTCAGATTTTTTAAAGTACTGCAGATTGTTTTTTTAATACAAAATTATGCAAATTTTCAAGCTGATTGTACAAAGGTAGTTGTTATTATGCTTTTTGTAATAATTTTTAAAAATATTTTTGGAGTAATGGCAGTAAAAGTTTTATCTTGAATTGGTTACCTAGAATTGTTATAGAACTAGGGATCAGTGTAACTATATTAGAATTGGACTTGAGGTGCACAAGTTGGCCGCAAAGCGATGCATGTAAAAATTTTTGTTTACAATCAGCCGTGCATACTGACATGTATTTTATTATTTAGGCATGATATTTTTTCAACGCGAATTTGCACAAGTCAGCGTATGCTGGCTAATTATTTTAATATTACTAATGGCTGTTAAGTCACTCTAGCCGTTTTATTACTAAGCTTTATTTATTTATATACGTTTAAAGGATATTTTTAATATGTGTACCACCACATTTTATACATTAAAAATTAAAAATTTCTTTACAAATCTATTTAGTCATAGTTTTTTATTAGTACAATTTAAAATTTAGCTGTCTCAGTTGTATTTCAATAGTTCATTTGTTCCTCTTTGATTTGACAAATTAATGATCCAGTTACTAGATTCATATTCCAAGCCATGCTTTGTAAATCCTCCAATGCTAGTTTTGACCTTATTATAACTGATTTGATTTTTCCAAAATAATTCATAATAAATAATACTCTTTGAAAGAAAATTCTAGCAATAGCCTTGTACTCATACACCCAAACTTTTCATGATCATTATTGCTTTACACATATGTTACTGACTTTATGACTGTTAAGTAACTTTAATTTATTATTTGCATATTAAGATTTTAGAAAAATTTCTGGATCTAGGGCTAGATTCAGCTGAAACAAATTCAAACATTTTTTGACCACATGACATGGCAAATACTAACGCACAAATGTTTTCTTGCAATTTAGTCATTTTGGCAAAAAACATAGTGGGCATTTTGATAGTCCAACATTAGCTTAACTAGAGAATTCCTCGTAACCTTGAAATACTTGGGTAAAAAATTAAATTATCTGCAGTTTTGTTGAAGTTTTGAAGTTCATACATAAACTTATTTCTTTGCAATAATTTAAAAATGAAAGAAAAGTTGAAGCGAAAGCAAATGCTCAGTGCATTTTCAGAAAGCCAGTAGAGGGATGAAACATGAATCATCTTAAAATGTCCATTTCGAAGGCGAACTATCCTGTTTCAGTTGAATCTGGCCTCTTAATTTCATAGTGAGAAAAGCGGTCATCCCCCCTCTTTCACTTCTTTGAAACCTGAAAAAATTTCATATTTATAATTGTCTACTAACAACTTGATTGCTCTTGTTGTTGAAGAAATGCAACAACAGATATCTATCATTAAATCTTGCAAAACAGTAGTGGTGGCTCGTAACTTGTTTTGAATGCCGGGACGTGTAAAATAGTGCGAGTTCAAAATGTTAAAAAATATGTGCATATAGGACTCCTTATCCTTTGTACACACACGGTAAGTATTTAACATTTCTCAAGCAGCAAATGATTATCAAAATTACTGTACAATCTTTACTATTTTTTACCTAATTATGCTAGTATTAAAAACATAATTACATTAAAATATTACAAAGTTGTTCTATTACTAATCGAAAAGCCATTTTCTCTAACACTCATAATTTTTTAATTATAACTTTCCTTAAAATCAATATTAACATATAAAATACATCTAGGCATCCCATTTCTTAAATCAGAAAAAAACAGTAAAATATCTGACTGCAACGAGTCTAAGATCGTGTGAATAACTGACCAAAAATTTCGCCAGTATCTACCCATTTGTCAAAATTCCACTGGCAGCATTGGACAACATCATGCTGGGGCCCAAAGATCTGTGTCCTAAAGACCTTGCGTAATAAGACTTTTTGAAGCCAAGTTAACGTGTCAGTATGGCTTTGTTCTTCGTAGCCAAATATGCAAACCCAAAAACGGAGGAAAACTCAAAGTTCAGGGCACTCACACCTGTTGCCCGTATAGGGTTTAGATAGCAAAAAACACATCTTTTTTTTATGTGCTTTCTTTTTAACGGGTAATATTAAAATAAATGTATGCATATATATATATATATATTTTTTTCAATAAAAGTAAATTATTAAAAGAATTGTTTTTGCATAATAGGAAGAGGTTTCGATTCAGATGGTGGAATCAGGCACCTCTGGCTTCTAATGACGAGCCACCACTGCAAAACAGGTTAGAATTATGACAGCAGCTGATGCTTGATGTGAATAAAAATAGTAGCAAAGTATTGTTGGGTAGCCTATTAATTGAAGGAATTATATGTTCTTTGTCCCTATTGTATTCCCATTTCAAATAAATTTAAAGGTTTGGGGCTCTTGCTGGATAAGAAAACTATGTTTGTTTGTTTTATTAAAGCTAATTATTATGTAGATGTATGTACTATGTAAATTATAACAAATTAAAAATTTACATTTGTGTAGACTTCAGTCCCAGTGCATGCTCCTGCAGCTGGAGTTATTGAAGAGCTTCTGGTTGAAGATGGCTCCACGGTTACACCTGGCATGAGTATTTGCAAATTGAGAGTTGGAGGTAATGTTTTAATGAATAAAATAAATATGAAAAGAATACTTTATAACCAATTGATTCAGCTACATTGGTGCATATAGGCTGTCTTAAATATGTACCAAACAATTTTGAAGCATTTGTTGATTTATACAGTAGAGAGCCAGAAATCCGCACAGCTTGGGACCAAGGCTTGTGCGGATTTTAGGATTTTGCAGATTTCAGGCCATAAAAGATAAATCCTATTACATTTCAGACTTAAGAAAAGGAGAATACAATTACAATGAAATAAAAACACAGTCAAAAGTATTTCATTTATATTTTCACTTTAAATACAAAAGCATAGGAGAAAAAAGAAATTACATGAAGACTAGCAAAGCAAATGGTTTCAAAATTTCCTTTCTCTAATTTTGAAAACATGTTCTATGGTGATTTGTTTTAAAATATTTTTTTTCTACTTTGTTTCTTTCTTTCTTTTATTTATTTAATTTTGCAAATTGTATAACTGTTTAAATATGCAGTTTAAACAATAACTGTTTAAACTGCATATTTTCATCAGAATATTTAAACAGAATTATGATTAATTTTTGTTTTGTTATAGAACTTAGCTGTTGTAAAAATTTAGGGTATTCTTTTCTTAACTTTAAACTTTTATCAAATGGATTTTATTATTATTATTACCCAAGTTTTAGATCATCATCAGAATCATATTTATCTGGATTCAAGAAACTTTTCAACAATTTCTTCATTGGTGGAATACTGCGAATTTCATTATTTATATCAGAGAAGGTGTGCGGATTTCGGACATTTGCAGATTTTAGGTCGGCGGATTTCTGGCGTTCAACTGTATTTACCATTTATTCTCAAATGTTGATTGCCATTCATTAAAGGGCAGTTAAAAACTCTTACTGTCCAGTAGAAATGTTGGTCAGCTTGCCACAATGGTGAGTGATTTAAATTGTTGCTTCATCCTTTATTAAAGATGTGACATGTAGGTTATTCTAAATGGCTGGTAAAAATTTTTACCAGCCACCATTGCTGGTAGAAATTTTTCACTTCAAAGAGGGTTAATTTATAGCATATTAAAAGAAAAAAAAATGTACTGCACTTTGAAAAAAAAATATCTATATATATTTAGCCATCTTCCCCCCCCCCCCCCCAAAAAAAAAGTTCTTTTTTGGCAGAAAAAAATTGCTACATAGAAAATTCTTTTTCATGTTATGAATTTTTCCTGCTTATAACCTATAATTACTGTTTTTTAAGAATTCTTCTTTTCCTTTTTCTTTACTGTTTTTTAAGAATTCTGAATTTCTTTTTATAAAGGCATATTTCAAGAATGTGTTATTCTGTTTGATTGTTAATATGTTACAGATTTCCCACTTGAAAAATGGATTCATATCTAAGACACATGCATATTATGTATTGTATGTTTATGAGCAAATACTGAGAAGGACTTGATTACAGAAAGTAAATCATGTCTTATGTTTTCACTTTTAGTCATAGACATTTTACAAATATATTTTTTAATTTGAAAAAAAAAAAAAGGGTCAAATTATATAACCTGTGTTAAGGAAATGTCAGCAAACTTTATAAATCTGAAAAAGCCTGTGATATTAATTGATAAGTTTTATTTTAACACTTAAAGTCATGAAAAATATATTATCTTTTATATTCTAAACAAAATTTGAAGCTGTTTATCTATTAACAGGAAGAAGGAATACTCTCTAGATTTTATGTTGAGGAGACTATTATCACTTCACATCCTTTTAATAACTGCTATCGATTATACTGGGTGTCCCAAAAAATCTTTACCTGTGCTTTTATTCCTCAAATCATAGACAAATACAATAAATTACAATGTTAAAAAAAAAAAAATTCAGAATTTTGTAGTATTAGTTAATATTACCAGGAGATTAAATCTAAATAAGTGCAAAATTTAAATTTTTATATGGCCTGTGTACAAAAAAAATTCCCGATTAGTAAAATGTCCCCTGTGCATTAATTAGGTGATGCACAAAGTTTCAGCCTTTCATGATAAAAAGGCTCAATATATTTAAACAAAGTTGGTGAGGGGCTGTACTATACCTCTTATAACAAAGTATTACAGTAGACTCTTAATTAACTGCAGTCGGATTATCTGGGTTTTGGCCTATCCAGGACGTCGCAATTAATTATGTTGGTGATGCATGGAAATTAATATAAAGCGAAACAATTAAAAAAATCACCAAGGTCAATTTTATCAAATGAAGGAAATGAAATTCTTACAGAACACGACGATAATACTGAACTGCAAAGAAAAATCTTAAGATTTGAGAAAGTGAGATTGTTTTGAAAACTAAAGTGCAACGATAGTTTAATGAAGATTCGAAATTGAAATGTTACAAAGCTTGTGATTCAGAGGAAACAATTTCAGAGGAATTTCATAATATGTGCTTAAGAACTGTGTATTTGTTTGGGCAGAAGACTTTTCAGGAGATTCTAATGCATGTTTGTGCTATATCTGGAGAAAACTGCCCAAAACAGTCGACTGTTAGATCAACTGCCATGCAGTAGGCTATAACCCAGGCCCTTCACACTTCAGCCACATACCTTATACAGTGTCTTATTCACTCAGCCATTGCAAGGATAAATGATGAAGGAAATCATATCATAGTGACGCTCCAGTACATAGCGCGTTACTTAATTACACGGAGCAAGAAAATGAAAGCCTGCTGAGAATATTGCATTGTAAAATTCGTTTAAAAGCAAGTGGAAAAATAAAACACTCAATCATTCATTCTTCCTGCAACAGTGAGGAAAAATACATTTTTTTTTTTTTTTTTTTTTTGGTAATGTACTAATTGTAAATCTAAATAACATTAGAATTCATATTCATTCTCTTTCTTTTGTATCTCTCTATTCTAAAAAATCTAGAGTGACTCCACTCGACTTTCCGAACACTTACGATTAAGATCATTACCAAGCATTTAAATAAATTTTTAATCGATGAATAATTCAAACATATATACCAAGTTGAAGCTCAATCGAATGTACCGTTTAAACGCTAGCGCACTTTCAAGAATTTTCCCCCATAGGCCATAATGTAAAAGAAATCTTTGTCGTAGCCCTGTAGGAAAACTATAAGTCCTATACACACCAAAATCAATACCAGTCTTGCGACGGTGGTTTATAACATATGTACCCAATTTGAGCTCAATCGAATGCCCCGTTCAGGAGCTATCGTGTTCACACACAAACACACACACACACATACATACATACATCTCGTAAAAATAGCATAAATGAATTCAGAAGACCTCAAAACGTGTCAATACACCAAAATCTCGAATTCGAATTTTTTCATGATTACAATACTTTCCTTACATGGTACATGTTCGGAAAGTAAAAAAAGTAAGGGCCGCTGTCAAAAGCTTGTTCGCCTATCTTCTCCTAAACCGTGGGGATTTGAATTTCAACTAAGGTGCCCACAGATTCGAAAAATTCCGAGGAACCTGCTAAGCTGAGTTAAATTTCGAAAATCGAATTATTTTAGAAGATATTAATAAAAAACTGAAAAAATAAACATAATGGTTGCCAGATTTGGCATAAAATCATTCATTCCTTTGCAACAAAGCGTTTCCAAGTATCTAGAATCGCGTGAAATTTACAAACATGAGTTAGAATTACGCCTATTTTACGCCAAAATAAAAGCTATATGAAATAAGTAACTCAAGATGTGTTACACAAAGTTGACAATTTTCAAATAGTAAGTTCGCTTAGACAACAGGAGTTTAGAATGAGCGATTATTCGTTTTTCCAAAACAGAATAACTAATATCTTGAAAATAAAAAAATAATTAAAATGCAGATTATTTTAAAGCTGGTTCGGTCCAGCTGGATTATTTGCTACCAGTAGAAATATTGGGCAGCGTTCACTATGCCATTATAGCAGTTATAGTACACTTTGGATATTTGCTAGCGCGACGAGATGGTATAATCCGTGGTGCTAAGTACGCCAATCTGCAAACGATTATGTAAATGAAAATATGGATAACGGTTTTCCGGTAACCTTAAATGAACACTAATTATAGGTTGTGAGCATGTGTAAATTGCCAAATAATGAAAAGCCGCCATTGGTGGCAAGCTATCCTATATCTGTTCCGTAGCTTTTATTAACTTTACATGTACGCAAGTCGCCAAATAATGAAAAATCGCCATGGGTGGCAAATTCGCAAGGTGTCCATTAGGTTTTACATTATTAAAAATACAGCTGAAACAGATGTTCTGATTTTACTACGCTTTAGCTCCTAATTAATATAAATTTGAATGGCAACTTAAATATCATTGTGTTTCTGAGGAGTGCAAATAATTTTTCCTGTGATTATAAGCGGAGTCCGCACTCCAGGTGGAGTATAGCTCAGGACCCGTACAACACGGATTCCCATAACAAAATATCTTCCGTGTTATGAGGGGGAGGGGTCTACTGTAGTGTGAAGTTTAAAAATTTTTATGTACCAATGAACATGCAAGAACCAAGCAATGTGTAGCTCAGTAATATTCTATCTGATCCAATCTTCGGGTTTTGTCTGTTGAAATTGTCTTTTTTACGAATAAGCTTTATTAGGGGCCGAATGCCTCATACGAAAAGCGAGCGTAGCGAGTCTGGGGGCGTTGGCCCCTAGTTAATTAAATTATTGATGTCTTCTTGTATAAAAATTTAGCAGTTTCTTTAATTGTTTTCAAAAATTTGACTAAATAGGGTTATCTGGGATATTCGCTTAGCTGAGGCATTTCCCGACTATCCTGTTTAATCGAGTGTCTACTATATGTATTTATTTAACCATTGTTTTATTTTGTAATCTGTGTGTATCCTCTGAAACATGATCTTCTTATGTAATTTTAAGTCATTATATATTTATTTTCATATATCAGCCTTTTTATAATGAAAGGTTGAAATTTTCTACATCATCTAATTAGTGTATGGGGCATATTTTACTAAAATATGCCCCATACACTAATTCCATCTATTTGGAAATTTTTTTTGTGTGAGGCCCATATAAAACTTTGATATTTGTGACAATTTAGATTTAATCTCTGCAAAATTTTAGTTGATACCATGAAATGACCTTTTTTTACGTAATTTTGTAAATTATTGTATTTGACTATGATCAATATTTAAGGAATAAGAGCATAGGTCAGTGTTTTGAGGACACCCTGTAAATTCAAAAGTAATTTTTGATCAATAACTTTTAAAGAGATTTCTGTATAAATCATTTTCAGTGTAGCATATATCTAATGAAATCTTGAGTTTTCATTGTAAGGTGACTCATATACCATGTTGTGGTATTGAATTAGAATTTTTTTAATTTTAGCTACTGCGGGAGCAGCCGCTCCAAAGAAAGAAGCAGCAGAGTCCCCTACTCCAGCGAGTGAACCTGCACCTTCGCCCACACCTAGTCCGGAAGTGTCCTCTCCCATTCCTACTACACCTCCACCTGTCCCGCCAAAGCCATCCTCGCCCATGTCATCTACACCTGTGTCTTCGATAAAAATACCAGTGACGCCTCAGCCGCTGCCACCCGGGCAAGCGGAATCAATGATAACAGGCAGCAGAACAGAACAGCGTGTAAGTTGGTTTATTTATTTTCATCTCGTACACAGGCTGCATTTTCTGTGTCACATACATACAATTTGGCACACTAACTTCTATATGAAATAATGCAAGCATAACTTATTTCTTGAAATAAGTCTGTATTTGTTCTAGTGCAGTGTTTCCAAAACTTTGGACACCATCGTACCCCCTTTTATAATTTTTGTAACACTTAGCAACCCTTCTCAAAAAAAGGCATATAGCTTAACCCATTGAGGCGCAACCCTTCACCAATGCTGAAAAAAGGGCAGCCGTTGCCATCCCTTGACTTAACGACCAGCAAGAGGGCGGATGATCGAAACATTAATCGCCTGCCTCTTGCTGGTAGTTAAGCCGAGCGATGGCAACGACTGCCCTTTTTTCAGCATTGGGCAATCTATCCGGCTGTTCTCCCATTCTTCCATTTTTCAGCAGATGTCAATGCTGTTAAAAATAATCGTGACCATTTTTTGACGGGAAATGATGTGCAAAAAAGTAATTATTCTCGTGGAGCTATGTCACCCGCAACTATTTTTATAGAAATCCAATCTATTCTTCGTTACTGGCAACAGTCAAAACGTCAGAGTTGGGTGTTCCCAGAGTGGGATCACTGTGTGTTAAAGGGTTAAGAACATTCAAAAGATATTTATTTTTTCCCTGTTTAGTACATAATCAAAAAAATAAATAAAATCAAAAGAAAAGTCACATTATAGATAACATTCATATTCTATATATTAAAAATCTGAAGTGGACACCATGTGACTTCCTTGTATGCCTATTAAATTATATAAATTTTTTATGCATTTCATTCAAATTCATTTTATTTGAAACTAAGATTTGGAGATTTCTTAGCAAATATAAGAGCTGTTGCCAAGCTGGGTTTCAGTTTTAAAAACTTATTTGGCAACATTTCACATAAACTCTCCAAGCATGGCAACAGTTTGCAAAATTTTGGCGATAGCTGAAACAATGACTGTTTACAGACTTGTTTTACCATAATGTATTGAAGCTGTCTATAGACATTAATGTAGTGAAAGCCTTTTAGGTGGCCCCTATAAATGAACTATCCAATGGATTGAAACTAAATAAGGAGGTTTACAACTAGATATTAGAACAGTCCTAAATATAAAATTTCAACATTCTGCACTTAATAGTTTTTGAGTTATGGGAATTAAATGCATTCTTAGCAGAAATTATTCGCATTTTTACCAGTAGTGGTGATTTAACACTTGAAATGATGAGACATCATTAAGAAACTAAAAACTCTTTAATTAAAAGAAACATCGTAAAGTTTAAATACATTCACGCTCGCTGAGAGTCTTACAGGACTAGCATATACAGAAGCTAGAATCGAATAGAATAACTCGCAGGCAAAAGAAACACATTATATACGTACATTACATTACAATTCACACGTGCAACAGTTAATTTGCATAAAAAAGTTCTGACCGGCCAATCAGAAACAAAATGTCTCCGTTACTATGGAGATATGCTGCAGCGATCACGGCTCATGAGAAAACGGTAAAAGAAGAAACGCGGGAGAAAAAGTGACGTCGCGCGGCGAGCGAAGTCGCCGATGAACTTCGGCGAACGCCAGAGAGGGGAAACAAACACGCGGGAGGCTAACATGCATACATACAGATCAGGAAAAAACTAGTTAAAATGGATTCATGGTTGTTCAAAATAGATCCTGCATGCATAGGTACATACATATATTGAGAAGTCATGCAAAAACTGTTATGATTACATAACAGTTTTTGTGCAAATCAAAGTAATTTTAGAGATGGTCAAAATCGATTTTTCTGTCAAAATTTGAATACCAAAATTTCTCGTAATCACTATACTTCCTTTTACTTCATACAAGGAAATAATAAAAAGAATCAAATTGTTTTTGTTGAAATGATAGATCATCATAATTTGATTCCATGGTTGTTAATTTGGATATCAAATTTCCAATTATTATTTGTGACTGAGATAAACGGAATTATTTGCGGGCTGGGGACCTCAACAGTGCTGGCCCTAGGGTATGTGGCGCACCCCCTGCAAATGTTAAAAAGAGGTCCCCTTTTATGCTCTAGATCAAGTTTTTCTCAGTTTTCGAGCTCAAAATGGCGATCTGATGCGATGCTTACCTTTCTTACCATGTCGGGCCGCCAGTGTTGATATATAATGTGAATGTAAACACTTTTTCAATAAAGAAGGAAAAGTAGTATTTGTTATAGTGGTCATTGTTCACATTTCACCTCAATTTGCCATTGTTACATTAACAATCAAGAAGAAAACAGCGCAACAATCCTACTGCATGTTTCTGACTCAGACATGGTTCACACAACAATATAAAGTTATAAAATTTCAACAAAGCACTTCAGTCTATATTAGACCCTGATCAAAGTAGGGTGCTTTCGCTGTTCTTTGGTGCTTTCCTTGTACAGTGTCCGCTACTTAATTGGATCAGCCGCTTATATCAAATCGAATCACAGAAAATGGAACGGAATCGCTCTTTTCGAAGCCTCAATCAAAGCCACTGCTTTAAATCGATGGCACGAACGGGATCCAATTAAGCGGTGGCCACTGTATTGTACTTCTTCATAAGGAAGTTTTTTTAACTCTTTTGTTGTTGTTTTTTTTCGGTCCCTTGCTTTCGTCTCAGGGGAGCCAGTGGCGAAGGGGAAAAGGAGTAAGTTAGCTGTAAAACCTTAAAATTTTATTAAATGGGGAAAAAAATTATTTTTCCAAGTTTGCATTAAATAATAATAATAATTAAACAAATTGGATAGGGTTGTGCCTGGGTCCCCCTCTGGTTCGGACCCTTGTGGGTTCCATGGCAGAAGGTTCTTGGAAACAAAAATGAATAGTAAGTGGCTTGTTGTACCAGACCATGCTTACCCTTACCAAACTCTTCCCGTGCTCCAATCAGGTTATTTCCAAAGTAGTGAAATTTTACAAAAGACATGCCAAAAGAGTAACAATTTTAGTCAAATATGATTATTTATGTAATCATAACAGTTTAGCTCTACTTACATAGCTGTAGTTTTATTAGTTTTTACATTATTTATTGTCTTCGTTGAGTCAAACTTAACTGATTCAAAGTGTTGTTATATTTTATCACTATCCAACTATAGTATAAGCTATTGAAAGGGGGACTTTTAAATTATAAAGTTAGTTGTTAGTTAGGAATATAAAATTATTAAGTCTTTCACTGGTGTAATATTTATGCTTCGTGTCATGTGTAAATAAAATCCTTAAAGTACTTTAATTAAACTTATAAGACTTTTACTAAACTTTGGTGTGGTTAGAAAAAGTATCACAGTTATGTACTAAAAGTTTTTTAAAATACATTGTTGTTAAAATGTAATTGTAATTGCTTGTATTTATAGTTTGACAATAAAGGGCTGTAATATTTTAATAATGCAAAGTGATAATTTTTATCCGTAAAAAGTTTTGTGTGGTGTGCATGATTGGAATTTCACTGTTTGTTCTAAAAATATAATTTAAACATTTTCTTTTGATAATCTTAGGGTGTTTGATATGTTGTCTTAGTAATAAAATAATTTATACTGTTTCCTCTTTCAATAATTTATCCCCAGCTTTGCAGTTTCATACAATGCAAAGCCTAAATACACTACGTAAAAAAGAATGTTTTTATGCGTAGTGTATTTAGGGGATAGGGGGAAGGGTATGAGGTCTAGCCCTCATAACCACCTTTGGAGCTAGGTTAATGTTTTTTCTCTTATCATTGCACAGATATCCCTTGCATACCCAACATTGCTTCACCACATTGGTCTTTGACTGCTTCTTGGGACATTCAAAGACCAATGACTTTGTTTTTAATTAATGTATGTCCAATTCTTGTTAAGTAACTTATACAGGGGAGAAGCTGACTTACATTCAAAAATGTCAAAATTTTTTGCAGACTGGTGCTAGTAAGGACAGAGTTAAATGAACAACATGCAAAATTTGCCTAAAACAATGTGAATCAGCCTTTGCTTTATACAGTCATAAAGACTTTCATCAGAAGCAATAATTATAACTTTAACTGTTTTAGCAAAATGTTAGAAACATTTAAAAAGACTATTCATAAAGTTTTTCTAAAAAGCTGGAGTTCCATGCTAGCCCCAAATAAGTTTCACTCCTGTTGATATATCCCAAAATAAACTTAGTATAATGTGTGTGAAGATTGAAAAATGCTGAAAGCTATAAAATTTATTATAACTTGTTTTCTATGCATAGCCTTTTTAAAAATTAGTATATATTTTATAGGTAAAAATGAATAGAATGCGTCAACGTATTGCCCAAAGATTAAAAGAAGCACAAAATACTTATGCTATGTTAACAACTTTCAATGAAATTGATATGTCGTAAGTTACTTATCATTATTGTATAGTTTATTAATCATTTACTCTTAACTTTCAAACCATTGTCATTTTAATAATAAAATAATGTTGTTGATATACTTCAAAACTATATTTTCATTTTTGAAGTTTTAAAACTTGTTTAATTTTATTTATTTGAATGTTGTCAGAGATTGATGCAGACAAAATTTGGGTCTGTTTCCTGACCCCTCCGCAAAATTACAGTCAATTAAAACAATTTTTCATTGCTGTTTTGCCCTATATTTTAAGTTGTTTTGTAAATTATTTTAAGAAAAAAAAATTGAAAAATCACAAAAATGCAACCTGGAAAAAAAAATTCCTGGATCGACTCTTGGTTGGTGAAAGACAAAAATAGTAATAACAAATCAAGACTGCCCCCACATAAATTTATACAGTAATAATCATATGTAATTACATTTTCTAAAAACTGATATCCAACTATGTTCATTTTGCTTGCGAGTTATTTTAACATTGACTTACTACATTGTTCTTATTGAAAGAAGGTTTCTTGCTTATCTGTTATGTATGGATCATGCTATAATAATGCATATTTATCCAGTTTTTTAAAAAGCACCCATTTTCTTTAAAATCTGTGGGTCCCTGAGACCTGCCTAAGATCTTAAGCAAATTTGAAGAACTAAGTGGATCAAAATGTTAAGTGATATTTTTTTTTAATGGATATTTCTGCTTGGAAGAACATAAATACAATGTTGCTAAATATTCGGTGTTTATTGATCCAGCCAGTTCTTATTATAAAGCCATTTTTAGTAGAAAATATTATGTACAATGATAAAAAAAGAGTACTCTAGTAACTTAACAGCTGATTACCTCAAATTTACTAAATTGTCCCTTAACAATGTTCATCCATTCAGCCCTTCCTTTGAAAACCCATTTTTATGTTCCTTTGTTAAACTTATAAATATTTTTTATTATTTTCTAATATTATTCAGTTATCTCTGGGGACCCATGTGACCTGGGGATTATGTGACCCTTGTTATTTCTGTGCCATTATGAAAATGTTTAAAATCATTGATAAAGAAAAAGTTATTTCTATATACAGGGTGTCCAGCCTTAATGTGACCCAATAGCAAATTCCCAAACCGTTCGGTTTAGATATGCACTTCCAGTTTCAAAAATGTTTTTAAAAAGGTAAAAAATGTTTTTACGTGCTCTTCGAACCAAAAAACCCATTTAGAAAAAAACGTTACAAAAAGTAAATTTTTATACCGTCCCCGGGTCCTATCGGTTATATTTAGGAAAAGATGCTGTACCCAAAAACCAAGTAAGCACAAAAAGTTTCATTTTATTACGATAAAAACTGACCAAGTTATGGAACTTTGAAAATCATACATTTCATCCATTTTCTCGGTCATTTTCAAGAAGCTAGAAAAGGACCTCTCCAAAGTGAAATTAATTGGAACTCTGCCAGGAAACTTTCGCTCTTGCACGTCACTCTTATGTAAATCGTTTTTAAATTTTAAAGTACATACATTACGTTAATAATACAATAATTGAGTACTTAAGAAATAAAATTTATTCTGTGTACGTGTTAAACATAGACAAAATAAAATATTTTGGATGAAGAAAACTTTTCAAAAGCAGTTCCAAAAAAACAGACTGATTTGCTGCGGTACTAATCATGGTGAACGGTAAAAATCTGTTGTGTAGTCGCCTGCAATTGCATACAGTCGCATTCTAATATTACGAATTCTAGTACGGGAGAACGAGATGTATACAAATGAAGAATACTACGAAATGGTACTATTGTATGGGCACTATAATCGAAATAAGAGAGGGGCAGCAAAACTTTATGCCATTAAATTTTCCAGTCGAAGACATCCATCTTCATACCTGCCAACCCTTCTGGTTTTGACAGAAGACTTCTGTTTTTTTAAGCTATCTTCCGGTCTTCTGCCAGAAAATAAAATCTTCTGTTTTTTAAAATTTTTAGTTGATATATTAAATTGTATTGCAAACTATTATAAAAAAATTGGTAAATAAATAAATCCATTTCAAAGCATTTATTAAGGTAATCATTTCAACAGCTAACAGCACAATGCTGTTGTATGAGTGAGGTCAAAGCATTTGTAAAGACTTCATTTCATTCCTCCGTCAGTAATTCATCATTAGAAAATTTATTTGTGTATATAACATACTTTGTTATGAAAATAATTTTTCTGATGAACTATTAGTAGAAGAAAAAAAAATTCTAAATCTGTTTATTTTTCAATGTACTTTTGTTAAAAATAGTCAAATTTCCATCTATTTAATTGTTTTTATTTTTCTGAAAATACTCCATCTTTCTCCGTTTTGTATAAAAATTTCAGGTAAGCTCTTTTCTATTACTGTTTAATTTTGTTTTAATTTCCATGCATTACTAATATAAAAAAATAATGAGAAATGGTGGTAACTGTTTTTACTTCTTATATTTAAAAATTATCTTCTGATTTTTTGTGAAATCTTCTGTTTTTTCAACCCGAGTCTTCCTGTTTTTGGCTTAAGGAGGTTGGCAGGTATGCATCTTATTGTACAATTGCCCATGCTTTTCAATGCTTGTATAAAACTGGGAGTTGTCATAGACGTATTCCCTTGTCTCGTGCCACACCTTCAAGCTTGCAGATACCTGCTGAGGATGTTCTAGGATATGCCCTGGCTCATCCTGAAAGTAGTGTCCGGGATATTAGCAAGGCTTGTTCCTACTCAAAATCAATCGTGTGGAACATATTACATATGTGCAGTGCATATCCTAATCTTCCAGTCCTGGTGCAGGAACTAATGCACGGAGATTAGAAGTGCCGTTTTGATTTTTGCGGTTTCTTGTTAAATACACTAGATGAAAATCCAGATTTTTTGAATGAAGTTTTGTGGTCGGATGAATGCCAGTTCTCAAGGCAAGGCACTATTAATACACAGAATACGCATTATTGGTCCCTCGAAAACCCGCATCTAATACGACCGAATCACCACCAAGTGCATTGGTCAATAGACCTACATCAGAATCATACATGGAAATTTTATCTGGACCGTTAGCCGATTTTTTAGAAGATGAAGTTTGCTTACGGGATTCACGCATGTGATACCAGCAAGCAGCCCCGCGATCGCCCGACCTAAGTCCTCTGGATTTTTTTCTCTGGGGCTTCTTGAAAAGCAAAGTGTATGAACATGAATCCACGAGTAAATCCGATTTACTCAATTGAATCAGCAGGGCATGCAAGTTTGTGACACCAACTATGTTGCAGAAGCTACAGGCGCAGTTTCTGATCTGGGTTCGGTACTGCATTTCTGCAGAAGGCAGTCATTTTGAACATTATTTAAGTTAATTTGGTCATTCTGATATAATAAAGCCTGATTCATGATTGGCGCATCATTCCACATTATGCTATAATTTGAGCGGCAAATCCTGTATTTCTTCGCTGCTATTTTTTAAAACAAGCTGTTTTAATGTTTTGGATACAAGTTGTATTTCCTTAATTTAACTTTTATTGTTTGCAGTACAGCAATGCAAATTATCAATCTATGATGTTTATTACGATGTTTTAATATTACTATGTTTTACTTTTGCTCTTTCTGTAGATAGTGAATTACTGTTCTCTAAACTCAATTTATATACGACCCCCTTTTCTGAGCAATTCAGATGCTTCAACTTTATGTAGGCATAACTCGGTCAGTTTTTATCGTAATAAAATAAAACTTTTTGTGTTTACTTTGTTTTTGTGTACTGCATCTTTCCTAAATATAAGTGATAGGACCTGGTGACCATATAAAAATTTAATTTTTGTAATTTTTTCCTAAATGGGATTTTTGGTTCGAAAAGCCCGTAAAAACATTATTTACCTTTTCAAGTTGGAAGTGCATATCTAAACCGAACGGCTCGGGAATTAGCTATTGGGTCACATTAAGGCTGGACACCCTATATAATATTTCTTTAAGAATTTTTTTGTGTTTTCAGTAAGAATAGATTAGTTAATTTCTTTTATTAAAGAGAAAGAAATCATGCATTTAAAAATATTCACCAATTAATTAGCTTTTATATTAGATATGCAGATAATGATTTGTATCTTTCAGGCCCTTTTAATTAAAAAAAGGGGTGGGGTATCTTCTAGTTATAGTAATTGCCCCTTATTGTAGTTAACTTAATTAAAACTCCCACATATTATAAATATTGTTATATTTTAAATGCAGGCCCTGCTAAACATTTATAAATATTGAAACTTGTCGCTGCTTTTGCTGAATTAGAAGAAGTAGTGACCCACTAACTCTTTTTACATATACATATATATATATAATCATTTTTATACTCATAAATCTTAACTTTCTTAGTGAAATATAAATATTGCTTTAAAATCAAATATATTGTTTTATTTTAGCAACATCATGCAAATGAGAGCTCAATATAAGGATGCCTTCTTAAAGAAACACAATATTAAATTAGGCTTTATGTCTGCATTTGTCAAAGCTTCAGCTTATGCCCTACAAGATCAGCCTGTTGTGAAT
The DNA here is from genome assembly GCA_038373885.1 of Cheiracanthium punctorium. Lineage (NCBI taxonomy): Eukaryota > Metazoa > Arthropoda > Arachnida > Araneae > Cheiracanthiidae > Cheiracanthium > Cheiracanthium punctorium. Next base: position 15,472 of record JAWZYV010013336.1, on the reverse strand, counting down.
GCTGGTAAGTTTTTCTTACTAAACTCACATAACTGAGTAAATTTTACAAATTTACTACCAAAATTATTTCCAGTTTTGGGATATTAGTTGTTGCTGAGTTTGTAAAGTCAGTACTTTGATATGTCTCAGGTTTTTCTTATGACATCTTAACCATGTAATTTTTGATGAGTTACTTAAATTAAGTTTACTGTTGACAGCTTCTTTTGTGTAATCTTTCAAAAAAATCAGAAATTGTATTTCCAGTGGCGTAACAATATGGTGGCAGAACAGGCAAGATGCCACGGGCTCTTGGCCAGAGGGGCCTCTCATATGCATAGTAATAATAAAGGGGGGCTTATCCAATGAATTTGCCATGGGCTTCAACGGTATAGTTATTCCACTGTATATTGCAGTTCTAAACTTGGGATTCCACACTACTGCATTAGTGAGGATCACTTATTCAGCAGTTTGTTTATTTGTTTCGCAGTAAATTACAATACATGCTGCTTTTAATAGCAGTTCTCAGTGTTTTCAAGAGTTTTTTTTTTTTTTTTTTTTTTTGGCTTGTATAAGCAAAACTTCATTATACAGCTTGTTAAATGGATGAGATCTACTTTTTAAAGTAAAAAACAAACTTGAAAAAATTGCTTCAGAAAAAAGTAAAAACTTAAAACAGGCACAAATTGTACCTTTTTTTCAAAAAATGTAAGAAAGCATTAAATAAAGTACTAGTTTCTCTTTAGATAAGTTTTAAATTTCATTTTAAATAAGGAATATGTGTCAGACATGCTTATATTACGCATTATAAGCAATTATCTAATAATAGTAAATAAAACCTTTCAGAGCGACCAAATATTCTCGGTACTGTGGGGTGGCCTCTCAGAGAGGTTTCACTGTATTTGTTTTCTCTCTATAAAAAATATTTGCGGTTCAGATGCTGTGCATTTTATGTTCCAAAATTTTGTATTAAAATATGTTCTTAAATAAACTTATACATTACTTTTTATATTTTAATTAGTGATTGATGAAGGAGAAATTGTTTATAGAGACTACATTGACATTAGTGTTGCTGTTGCTACTCCTAAGGTAATTTATATTTCTTGTAACATAACTTTTTTTTTTTTTTTTTATAGTTACGTATTGTAATATATAAAATAATATTCTGTAGGGTCTTGTGGTTCCAGTAATTCGTAATCTAGAAAAAATGAACTATGCCGACATTGAGAAAGCTATTCATGCAATGGGTGAAAAGGTAATATTTTATTATTTTCTCTACTTATTATAAAAGAAGGTGTCTGTGTGTGTGTGTTTGTGTCTGTCGGCAGCGTTACGGACAAACGGCTACACCTAGAAACACCTAATTTGGTACTCGGGAAGATGTAAATATGTGGTTGTGCACCTCGAAGCAATTTTTTCAAAATTCGACCTAGATTTTTTTTTATTTTATGTTTTATGCGATTTTTGGCATTTTTCCTCACCTAATTCGTAATGACGGCGGAAATTACGCTCGCAGCAAAACGGCATTTGTATCATCGGATAGAGGAGAAAATTTTCTTTTAAAAACAGTTTGTTCTAAATACGTAACATGATTTACCGATTTTTAGGAATTTTTTTACTAAGCATTTGCTTCGGCGAATTGTTTCGTAAAATAATTTTAAAACTGTCGCATCTTGAATTCTATCCGTCATAACTTTTTGATATTTTGACAAATCGTGAAACATTCTTTTCTCCCTCTTTTAAAATAAAAACGAAAAAATTATGTAAATTAGATGATTTTTTATGAATTTTAATGCAGCCTAATGTTTAGAATTTAATAGCATCAACGCGATCTTACGCCATTCATTACATTGCGATCACGGCACGAGAATTTATCTTCGGTTGTTTCCACAGAAAGGATTAGAAAAAAGGGTTTTCTCAACCAATCGAGTTTTTAAATGGGATATCGGGATTTCAATTCGCAAGTGAGGATCTATGACGTCAAATGCTTTAAGATACGTAAAAATTACGCCATAATTTTAACTCATTTATTCCAGCTCTATTTTCAACACAGGGAGACGATATTTTGATTAAAATTTACTGTAGAAATAAACTAAGAAATTCACGATTATTATTATTAGAAGTGGTATTTTAATCCGGTGCTTATTTAAAAATTGAAATGTCTTCACGGTGCTGAAAATATTCATTTTAAAAATTACAAAGTTCGTTTCAAAGCGCGATATATTAAAATTTTTCTATTTACTATTTTTATTTTTGACATTTAATTATGGCGCAGACGTTGCCTAACATACGCATGCAGGCTGCGAGTATAGTTTTATTTTAACGTTGAATTACGTTCCTCCATAAAGGTCCTACATAACGCAAAGTTTTAATGATACCGTTTGAAAACTACTATGCGAAATATCGAAATTAACTCCCTCAACCAACTGGGGTATCCTTTACGGCAGTCAAACAGTGACGTCATAAATTAAAAAAATGCGTGAAATTTGTAAACTCTGCAACTCTGCACCCTGTCACAATTAAAGCGGGAATAAGTAGCCCCTCGAGATTACAGTTTGATATTTTTCAGGAGACAGGACTATGGAGGATATAAAAGATATCGCTATATTAGATACATGAATATTTAAAATGGCCTCCCTTGCATATTTTCTCCCCACAATAAGATGAAATGGTTTGCGGTGCTAAATACGCCAATCTTATAAAACTATGTATAAATTAAATATATATGGAGAGTTTCCTTAATGGCAACCATTATGTGAAATGATTATTATTTATGCTAATGCGTAAATTGCAAAGAATCGCCATAGAATCAAAAGATTCCATTGGGGCCAACTAATCTAAGCTGTTTCTTTTAAGGGAGCCTTGAAGAGGGAGAAGCAAAGATAGATAGTATTAACGTACGTAATAGGTAGTATCATTAGATTCGTAAGGATAATATGAATAAATTATAATATACCACGTTAATAAATATTTCATGAAATTAAAAGTGTTTCTCCTCTTTCAACGGTTCTCTGACAACCAACTAAACGAAAAGTAATTCTAATTTGCGTTAATATATCCCGCAGTAATTTCAACAGAGGAGATTACTTGAACTTTTAAAAAAATGAAATTCTGTTTTGTCACATGCAGATATGATTTTAGTAGTAAAATATTCGCTTATTCCCATATGAAGAGCGGGTGCGCAGTTATCTTAAAAACATCTCTTGAAAATAGCATAAATGAATTCAGAAGACCTCAAAACGTGTCAATACACCAAAATCTCGAAGTCGAATTTTTTCATGATTACAATACTTTCCTTATATGGTACATGTTCGGAAAGAAATAAATGGTTGTCCATTCCATGTAGTGTCTTAGGTATGTAATGCTACAACTTGAGCCTAAAAAACAGTATAATGTAGAAATAAGACATTTTGAAAGCCAGGAGTTCTCTGCAAACCATTAAGCTTTCCACTTTTTTGATAGTGAATGACACTGATGTAGTTTTTTGAGTCATTATACTGCAATGATGCCAGGTTAATACTCGTGACGCAAACTTTACATCAAGAGTCAAATAATTTTGCTCTTTTTCTTTAAATTCCACATCACGAATAAATTCGAATTACACATGTAAGGAAAATTTTCATTTCGTACCGTGCGAAGAACGGGCACGCAGCTAGTTTTAAATAAAAAAGTCTGATCATTCATAAAATAAAATGCATGTCATGCTGTAATAATAATAATACTAATAATGGCTTATTGAAATTCAAAAGTACAAAGTTTATATATTCATATATGTACTAGCAGCATGGCCCAGCATTGCCCGTGCAATGAAAGGGAAATGCCCATTGACCTTATATATAGATTGTAAAGGGAAGGAATGTGAATCCTCACGCTCCAATTATTTAAAAAAAAGTGACACGGGACTTCCCGCTGCAACGAAAAAAAAAAATGAAGTATGCACCTGATAGCGCACAGAGGTTACTGAGAATTAGACGTGGCTAGGTTTGAATGTGAATCCTACCGCTACAATGATAAAAAAAAGGACATGGGACTTCCCGCAGCAACGAAAAAAAAAAAAGGTAATGAACAGTGGACTTGCCAGCGTACAGAGGTTCCAGAGAATCGGGCATAGCTAGGTTTCTCTCCTTCTGCTTGTTGTGTTCTAATAGTCATTTATCACTAATACTTGCGCACCTCATAAACTAATTATTTTTTATTTCAAATCCAGTAAGAATCACTGGAGGCAAATCATTGGGCATATATACAGTAGCTAAAAACTTAAATAATGATAGATGAATTAAAAATCCAGGTTTTATAATTATTTTATTAAAAATTGGTTTGTTTAGATGTAATGTGTTCGCAGTGGGTTTAATTTATTTATAAATATTTTATGAGGCTCTAATTATTTAGTAACTATCTTCTTGAGGAATTGATAATCCGTTTAAAATACTATCTTCAAATTCTTCAGGAGTCATACGACCTTGAGAACGCACACCATATGAAAAAAAGAACACCGTCAGTTGTCTTGGAAACCCTTACACACCACACCTCACACAGGACACAGGATGAAAGGGGGGAAATTTGCTGCTTCTTCAATCACGGAAGGGAATTTTAACCTGTGATGTTTTCAGAAAAAAAAAAAAAATCATATAAAAAAATCTAATAAACATTTCTGCACGGTTCAAAATTTAAAAAAAGGAAAAATAAATGTTTAATCAGCTGTAAAAAGATGGAAAATTTTTGTCCGTTAGGTTTTTCGATGCGATAGTTTAAAAATAGCATATTTTTAAAAGCAGTGCATTTTCTTCAAAACAGGATTTCTTTTAAAAAATTCCCAAAAATTGGCAAATGTAAGTACGATTTTGTAACAAATTGTATTTGAAAAAGAAAACTCTGTAGTTTCCGATGATATAAAAAATATAGTATTCGGACAGAAATTTAGCTCGCGATAACGTAAAATGCGAGAAAAATGGCCAAAAACCTTACAAAACATAAAATAACTCAAAAACTATTAATCCGATTCATTTCATTTTTATGGCATTAGCTTTCTCTTGTCCTATTTAGTCAGCATGCCAAATTTGGTCCAGATCCATCGAAATGTCTGGACGCGTATAGCGAACAAACAAACAAACAAACTCGTCTCTTTTATATATATATAGATAAGTAGTGTGGTGTTATGTAGCTTATAAAAGGCTATCTAATGTTAAAAGAATTTTTCAAATTTAACTGATAATTTGTGAGATTAGCATGTTCCAACAAACTGTGTTTATTATATCAGTATTGATAAAGCAATTGATTATGTAATAAGCAGTAAAACACTTTTTTTGGGGGGAGGGGATATTATACAGTGTGGTCCTAAACTTATATGTCAAAAATGTAAAGGGTGGTAGAAGGTACCAAGACGGTTTAGAATCGCACAGCAATGTGGGTTCAGAAATGTCTTCATGTTCCTGTTCATAATCACTTTGGAAGAAGTGTTGAAGTAACAGTGAACTTTCCGACCATAATTTGTCAAAGATGAACATATTTTTTACAGAAAGCACTTAACTGATAGTTTCATCAATGAAATGAAATAGAATTTGTAAAGTCTCAGAGAAAAGCTTGTTGTTTATTAAACTTGATTAAGAATTTAGATCAACAGTTTTTCCAAAGTGATTATTGACAGATACATTTCCGATCCCACATTGCTATGTGATTCTGAACTGCTTTGGTCCCCTCCACCATCCTTTACATTTTTAGCATATAGTTTAGGACCACCCTGTATAAATGTGAATGCCTACATATTTCACATAAAATAACTTTTTGAATGTTCTTTATAGGCTCGAACTGGTTCCCTTGCTATTGAAGATATGGATGGTGGAACTTTCACAATTAGTAACGGTGGTGTTTTTGGTTCACTGTATGGTACACCAATTATAAATCCACCTCAGTCAGCTATTTTAGGAATGCATGGAATATTTGATAGACCTGTTGCAGTGAATGGAAAAGTAAGTACTTAGCTTCATTTTACAATTCAGAGTGCCGTTATAAAACAGTTAAAATATGAAATTTCTTTTAAGTACAAATATTTTTAGAAGTACATTGGTCTTAGTTTCCTTAGTGAAAGCCATTAATATTTTGGTTGAAAGAAAATAGTTGAATCATTTTTACAGTCAGACAGACTCAGAAAAAAGTCTAAGAAAGAAAAACTCTTCATAAGTTTCACAGATTTTGAGTAGCAGAGGGAAAATGATAAGATTTCTGGTTTTATGAGGATTAATTTCAGATAACTGCTGCTAAATGATTTGGATATGTGGACAGAAACTAGACATGGATTAAAAAACGTTAGTTGTTTTTTGGGGCACTCCAGTAATCTCTCTTTTACAAAATATTAGCATTTACGTAAATTTTAGAAAAATCTTCAAGTATGCCAGCAAATGTAGGAATTTGCCCTCCCTATAGCTGTTCTCCCCTTTATTCCACCAATGGGTACCTGCACAATTTTTTTTAGGTGTGTTTTAAGTTATTGTTCTAATTCAATCAGTATTTAAACATGTTTACATTTTTTTTTCTTTTCAGGTTGAAATTAAACCGATGATGTATATTGCTTTAACCTATGATCACAGATTAGTTGATGGCCGAGAGGCAGTTCTCTTTTTAAGGAAGATCAAGGCTGCTGTTGAAGATCCCAGAATAATGTTTTTAGACTTATAAATTAAAATGAAAGATATTTATAGAATAAAAGTAGCTTTTGCGAAAAGAAAAGGGCTTCAAAATGTGCATTTCTTACAAGGTTATTTATGGATGCAATTAATGAAGTATGTGTGGCGATTCATTCCAGAAACTTCAAATAAATGAAAAGAAAATTCAAAAAACATTCAAATAAATGAAAAGAAAAATTTGTTCATATTTTTTAAAAGGCTCATGCTTATATTCCTCAAAATAAAAGTTTTAATATAGGATTATGGAGTTACCTTGGATTTTTTTATTATTATTATTATTTACCCCTCTCTCCAATAGTTGGTACTGGCTAAGTAAATTTTGTCTTTACAGAGGTTACAAACATTGGTTAATTTATTAGCGAGAGGTATATATTGTATAATATAGAGTAGACAATATTTTGCCTGTGTGAATAGCAAGCTAAAAATATATGTGTACAGTCTATCTAAAAATATATGTGTCTTAAAACTTGGCTTCTTCAGGATAAAAGCATAGCATGTAATACTCATCCAGCCAGTTATGTATATAAACATTTTCTTCAGAATTTTAATAAGTACCTTTAGGAGAACAAATATGCAGTAGAAAGCAATTATTCGAATCTATTGGGTTCAGCCTGAGTTCGACTAAGGCATTTAAGGTATGCTCCTGACTAAACTAAAATAATAGACGTCTTTTTTTTTTTTTTTTTTTTTTTTTCAAATACAGGTTTTATCTAAGTTAGTAATTGATAGATAGATTTAAAAAAATATTGTGTAAGCAGGGGATAAAGAAAGAGTCCATGGCAAAGGTGAGAGATGGGGTAGAATGATAAAGATAACACAGAAATTATGTTGTCTTGACCTTGATTTTACCTATTGTTCCCAAGTCCTTATTCATCTGGGGATTTTTTTAATTTCATGGGATGTATAATAGAAATAAATTAATTTTTTTAAATAAAGGAAAGAAAAAAGGCAAAGAGAGAGCTGGTGTTCAATTACTTGAAGTAAGCTATTCAGTGCTCTGCTGTATAATGTATTTACTACAGTTAATCTGTTCTCCCAAAAACTCGCAATACCATTTATTTCCATTTCAAAAGATTCCAATTTAGCAATAAAAACATATACTAATGAAAGTAGTAGATAGATATGTATGTATACATAATTTTGTAACTAAAAGAAATAACCAAATTAAAAAAGATTTAGATGAATGACCATTATTTAATGCATACATATAAAATACATGTTTTAAGTAAATAAATACAGAACTGAAGAAGGTAAAATGCATCAAAACCTGTGCATCATCTGAATCAGTATTAAACAGTACTAGAGCTCTTAATATATATCAGTGTTCTCTTTAAACTCAGTAGTCTATCATAAAACTTCCTAAACCAGTTTTATATATGTATAATTATGTGAATCCATTTTTCTGCAAAATCATTTTACCAGAGAAAAATAAATCATAGAATAATCAATTATTCTCATGGCAAAAAGAGGAATGACTTTTAACCGAAAAATGTTAGATTTTTTGGGTAAAATCTTGGTTGCTAATCCAATTTTATTATTATTTTATCTTTCGCAGATTATCAGCTTATTTGAGATGCTTTTGTTGAAGCTATTTCAACATTTTAAACCACATTCTTCTGATCACATCTAACCTAAACCTGATTTGATGAATTAACGAAATTGTAACTAGAAAATTATGTAAATACTTTAATTTTATTGTTAAATGTCATTCTAATTGCAGATTATGCATATGAACCTTCTTGTTTTTTCTCAAAAAATAAAAAAAAGCTTTAAGTGAAATCATATGGGAAGCTTTAATTGAAATCATACACAGGGATTGAAATGTGTTAATTAGTGTCACTATTTGCTCAAAATTAGAAAGCACATAAGTAACATGGTTGACAGGAAAAAGATGACACAAAAAAAGAAGGTTGAGTTTTGTTTTCATTAGAATTAGTATACAGTTGGACCTCTATTTTACGAAGTCGCTAAATCCCCCCAAAAAAGTGCACTATATGGCAAATTTGATAAAGAGAGTTACCTTTTAAATGATTTAAACCGCATACAACTGATTTTAAATTTATAAATACTAAATATTATAGAAAAAAGTAGTTATTTATGCTTTTTAAAAATAAATCATAACACTTTGCTTTTTTTTTTTTTTTTTTTTACTTATCAAAAAGAAATCTGCGAGGAGAAACAAAACGGTAAAAATACAGTCCGAAATTACGCCGCATTTTTGGTTTCAAGCAAATCATTTAGCTATAAAATTAATGAATTTTAATGTAATTATCATATTCATTATAATAAGTAAATTAAGAATACATTACCATCATGTGGTACTGTTGGACCTAATTAAATTTAAGCACTTGTGATCCTTATTTTCTGAAAAATGTTAATTTTTGTTTTTTAACAGCATTTTTTTTTATTCTCAGTGAGTTTAGACATTTGGTGAAGCCAGTTCAAGGTCACTGATAAAAATGAAATGTTGTAAAAGAACAAAAAAAAGTTTGTAATGTTAAAAAATATTTAGAGAAACAGCAAAAAAAAAAAAATTTAAAAAAAAAAAAGTTGAACCCCAAGGAAAAACTTCATTAAACTGAGAATAAATTCTGCTATTTGGAGGTATTTTTTTTGCACTTTTGGGAAAAAATTGTTTGCACTTTAAATTCTAGAATATTTCCAGGAGTCAATACTAAAATTTCAGGAGTCTACAGAAAAATGAGTAAAATGCAGGAGTTTTCCAGGGCCCTTCATGTTTTCAATCAAAATCCAGGAGTTTTTAAGGATTTCCAGGAGGTGTATGAACTCTGCAAAGATTTTCAATGGGATTAAGGTCTGGCGAATATGCTGGCCACGCCTTGCGCACAATCCCTTCACTCTCCAGGTAGTCATCGACGATGTCAGCTCTATGGGGACATGCGTTACCGTCCATTAAAATAAAAGTACGGCCAACTGCTGCAGTGTATAATCTCACAACGGGTTCCAGGACTTCATCTCAATATTGGACAGCCGTCATAGAACCCCGTTTAAAGATGTGCAGGTTAGTGCGGTATCCTAATGAAATTCCTTCCCACACCATAATGCTTCCACCTCGGAATGCGCGATGTTCGGTGATGTTTTGGGGCTGATTGCATGTTCCTTGTTCACGCCATATCCTTATACGCTTGTCTTCTGGCTCCAGAGAAAATCTTGACTCATCAGTAAACATGACATTGCCCCAGTCAGACACAGTGCAATTGACATGTTCCCGGCACCACTTTAATCGTGCCCCTCTGGATTGGACGAATAGAAAAACACAAACTCGAGGTATCTGGACGTACAGTCCACTCATATGTAATCTTCGGCATACAGTACCTGCAGCTATCGCCTTATCAATGGACGCTGTAACCATAGATGTCACACATGTGATGGTCGTTCTGCGATTCCGCTTGGCTAAAATAGCAATATATCGATCTTCTGCAGGGGTTGTAACCCTTGGGCGACCGGCAATGGGCCTTCGGAGAATTGTATGTGTGGTTTGGAACTGTTTCCATAAACGTGAAATTACAGAATGATGAACGCCGAAGAAAAGAGCAACTTCTGTGATAGACTCCTGCTCAATACACCCAACAGTCCGACAGCTCTCAGAAAATTCCATTTGTCTTCTGGAAGCCCTAGAAACACGCCTAGCTTGAAGAAAAAAATCTTACAAATGTTCTCAACACCTTTCATCGTCATTTACTTGCAACTCCTGTAACCCTTCACAATGGCGGCTTCTTATACGACTGCCTGTTTTGCTTATTTCTCGGCGAGAACCCGTGATTGGCTGTTACCCAACATACCTGCACACTTCCTTCTACCTTTGCAGCAAATTTCAGCTTCTTTAATTCAGATTGATTTACGGACATTAACATTTTCCTCTCCATGCTTAACTTTTGGAAATGAGTGTAGTAATTAACTAGATGACTGAAGGAGCTTAGTGCTTAACAGCATGTTGGAGTTAAAGGAACTTGAGCACTGTAAAAAAAGAAATTGGTGAAAGTTTACTTTAATTTCCTCAACCATTTCGCCACAACTCACTCTTGACAATTTTTGTCCCATAAAACGGCAGAATCTGAAAGATTTCATTCCCGTACTTTTTAGCTGAAGAGCAGGTCTTGTCCTTTGTTTGGTAGGTAGGGGCAAATATCACTGACCACACAAATCTCCAAACAGAATGCAAATCTGGATGATGAATCCCAGTACCGAGATATCAGTCGTATTTTGATTGAAAATCAAAATTTGCAAATTTTTAAGCTTAAATGGTCATGGGGGGGGCCCGTCGTTTTGTTGGGGGTCCGGGAGCTTGCCTCGAACTACCGATATTAAAACCAATGTCTGCTGACATTCATACCAATATTTACTCTTCCTATTCGAATGAATAGTATATGCATTTTACGACAACATCTGTAAAATCTATCGGCTCTATTCTGATGCACATTATAAACCCATTTATGCCTAGCGTCCCTTTTTTGGGACGGCATTTTCGCTATCAGTCGAAAACGTTATTTATTTTTCCTAGCCTTTATTCGCGAGTATTGAACCTCAATTCCACAAAATATTTTAATATGGCCAAGTAGAATGTTGACATTTCAATTTTTATACATAATGATTTTAAATGAAATCATCCCTTGTTCAAAAAGTTGACATCAGAAATTTATCAATTACTGCTGGTGTTAGCAAAAATCGAAGAAAGTCGCAAAAATATCCAGGCACGAATGGGTTAAATTCTACGACAGTGCATGCAAAATCTTTCTGGCTCTATTTAGATAGATGCCATGCGAGTTACAACGCGTGCGAAGTATATGTTTGATCTATTCAGATAGAAATCTTGCCGCATCCCTGCAACAATAGTGTCGAAAATGTTTTTGTACTATGACCAACATGAAATAGAGCAAGAGCCCGCGGCCCCCAGACCTTCGTCATAGTATAAAAGCTGAAACTTTCTCTGCGCATATTCCCCAATAGAGGTAGGAACCATCGGCCACTCTAAAGTTTGGAGGATCGTGGCTTTGGAAGATAACAGGTGGCAAAGGTGTATAAAATGGCAGAAAATTTTCCTCATTTCATAAAGCTTCATTTTTATATAGGTTCTTCTTCGCAGTACTAGAAATCACTGGATCCCTTGCCAGACACTTTTCCATCGTAGCGAACCCCCGCCAGATAATCTCTAAGTCATGGAAAACGTAATTCTATGACGAGCGCGCTGCAGCATCGTAAGAAAGTTCAGAAGGAGCAGTATAAAATGGGCTTGGCACTTTGTGACAGCTTGACGTACTTCGTCGCGTGAGTTGACGAACACAACCGTTTTCCATGACTTTGAGGTTGTCTGGCGGGGGTTTGCCACGATGGAAAAGTGTCTGGCAAGGGATCGAGTGATTTCTAGTATTGCGAAGAAGAACCTATCAAAAAGTGAAGCTTTATGAAATGACGAAAATATTCTGCAATTTTATACACCTTTGACACCTATTACCTGCCAAAGCCACGGTCCTCCAAACTTTAGAGTGGCCGATTGTTAGCACCAGAGTGCTATTAATTTCAACCTTGCTTTTTGTGTAGACAGGATTTTGGTACAATTAGCGAGTCGAGTCACTTTTCAAATATGTTTGCCAAGATAACGTGGAGGGGGGGGGGAGGCGTTCATAAACTGTTGAAAGTCGCACAAGGCTTGCAATTTTTGATAAATGATCGCTAAACTGGGTGCCAAAACGCGACGATTTATTATAAATATATTTTGAGTCTAGTTAGAAAACACCTGGCGAATATTGTAAAATAGTTTTAGTAGGTGATTTAAATATAGATTTTAATTCTGAAGAAGTGTTTTATAGAACAGTGAAGACAAATACGGCACGCATCATAGGTTATGATACACTTTCCAAATGGTATTTATAAAGGTGAAGTGTAGTTTGACTATGCCTGGCGAAAATTGTTAAACAGTTTTGGTAGGCAATTTTAATATAGATTTCTATTCAGAAGAAGTGTTTTATAGAACAAAGAAGGAAAACACGATACACTCATGGATTAGGATGCTCATTCCAAACAGTATTTAAAATATCTGCGAGATATAGTTGAAATATGCCTGTAGTTCGAATATGTCTGGTGAAGATTTTAAAACAGTATCAGAAGGCGATTTTAAGATGGATTTGGATTCCAAAGATGTGCTTTATGGTTCAAGAAAGAGTTGATTCTATTTTAATGCACCTACTTTCGCCAAACTAAGAATTCCCCGCACTTTGGCGAGCTTTGAAGTCATGGGTCTCTAGGATTTATGCACAAGTTTCAATGCTCCCTAAACAACTACATGAAAACTAAAGTGAACAAATGAGTGATAAATGCATTAGTTAAGGAATTTGAAGACAATTATTAAAACTACATTAATTCGCAACCCAAAATAAATAAAAATGTAACGGAATGCTGTATTTACAGGTTGTTCCAAATCGCCATTTTAATTCTAAATTACGATTGCCACATAAATACAAAAAATTGTCATGGTTGCTGTATATGTTTAATGATCGCCACCTTGGCGAGAGTTGGGGCGTTAAAGTAGAAATCAACCCAAGAAAGACAAACATGGCACACTCATAGATTTTTATGCCCATTGGAAACACTATTTAAAACGGTGAAGTATAGTTGTAATATACTTGGCGAAGATTGTAAAATAGTTTTAGTAGGCAATTTCAAGATAAATTTCGATTCCAAAGATGGGTTTTATAAAACAAGGAAGAAAAATACTGCTCACTCATGAATAATGATACACTTTCCAACCTTATGGAATAAGGAAGAAAATAGGGACGACGCATAAACCATGATACGCTTTTAATATATTGCACTTTGGTGCGTATTTAAATTCTGAAAGCGTTTCAGATTTTCTTCCTTTTTTTTTTCTACCTCTGTTGGGGGGGGGGGTATGCGCAGAGAAAGTTTCAGCTTTTATACTATGACGAAGGTCTGGCGGTCGCTGGCTCTTAGACTAAAAAGAAAATACCAATTTATCACCTCAATTATAACTAAAGGAAATAAAACTTCTAAAGGATGACTTTTGGAATGTGCAATCATACGTTCATTCTTCGTGACTGACAGCAGTTACAAAACGTCAGAGTTTTGTGCCAAGGTGAGGAGACCGCGGTCTGAAGGGTTAAACAGCAAACAGCATTCTGCAGCTGAAACAGGCGAGAACAGGATAGCGAACTGTGGCATACGGACTGCCCAGAGAAGATTTTTTTTCATACTTCAAGAAGTCGGCTACTGGATCAAGCTTTGAATTGTGAAATCAGCTTAAAAAATGAAACTCATTAGTTGATCAATTCTCAAAAACTGTAGAATAAATGTTGAAATTAATTGTATATCTGTACTTTTCAAATCAGGAATTCCCCTTGTTAAACTTCCTGATTTTTTCATGCAAAGTGGTTCAATTTTAAATTACTGAGTTGTAAATTCATATGGAAGATTCAATAAGAAGTTTATATAAATTTACAACATCATGCTGTAAATGTACACCACAATGTGCTGTGCCACTGTCTGCCTGCCACCATGACGCACAATTTATTGTAATATTTCAACATTGTGCTTGAAAATTAAAACGCTTGAAACTTATACGACAATCTGCTGACGTTACATTTACACATTGCACATCAGTTACATTTTCCAGTGTGGCTAGTGTGTGAGTTTGTGCATTTGCTTGAACTTCTATGGCCATCAGACATGATATGGAGGTGCCTTCCTAAAGTTAAGTGCATTCTGATTTTTTTATAATGCTGTACGAATTTTCAAATCTGGATAACCTGTGTATAAATTATGACATGTTTGATAACACCTAGCTTTTGGCTCATTCAAGAATTATATATTTCGTGATATACACAATTATCACATATATATATATATATATAAAAATATATATATATGTAATATATAAAAATGTAATTTGGTTTTTACTAGTTTGGGTATTGTTCAAGCGGGTACTTTCACTGTAAGTTTTGCTTTCCTGTCATACTTGCCACGCGCGCTCTGGAGCTATGTTTTATTTATTTTGCATCAGGCCGTCGATTCCGAGTTCTTTAGAGTGTACACGTGTCCCCACGCCCTTGTAGCCCCGGATGCGGGTCATGTTGGTAAATGTGTGTGGTTCGATCAGAGATAAGAGAGGGGCGGAGTTATGTCTTTGCAAACCACGTGGTGTGGTGTGAGCGTAAATACACCCGCACATCGAAAATCAGAGGACTTCTGCCACTGGAACTGCTTAAATTAGTCCACGCCGATTTTTGTACCCATCTCCCCTCCCCTATTCTCACTCTATATTGTAACTTAAAGATAATGTTTAATAAACCGTTTTACCTGCCTTAACTCTGGAACTTCACTGAAAAATCTGACGTCACATATATATAGTAATCATAATATGATAGATCAAGATCTATGAAATTCATCTTTTGGACGCACAAGCGATTTATACATGCATTAATCCTATATTCCGCTTATTTTGTAAGATTAAAAAATATAATAAGTTATATGTACTTGAACAGTCATATGAAAATACAGTGAAACTTGGTAAACTGACTACTTTGGTAAAGAGACCACCTGCCTGTGTTTTGTAAATGCCTGTAGCTGCCTGCCTGTGTTTTGTAAATGTTTATTTTAAAACCACAACACTTATTACACACCTTTATACACTCCTTTTTAATGCGACTACCATTTAAGGCAACCAGTTTTTTTTTTTTTTTTTTTTTTTTTAAGGGTGGTCACATTAAACAGGTTCCACCAGTGTTACGATCCAATCCAGTCTGAATTAAAGAATCAAGTTTCGTTCTTTATAGATTTATTAA
>JAWZYV010013335.1:0-114782 GCA_038373885.1 Cheiracanthium punctorium | reverse complement strand
CTAACTTTTAAAATAAAAATAAAAAAAATATGAAATTTTTCTGGAGGATGGGTTCAGTTATCTAAACAAATTATACTGCAACAAATAAATAAGACACTGAACATAGTAGATGGTGGAAGCGTTACGGTCCCCCGTTCGGGCCTACCGCGCGGCTGTCGATCTAAAGGTCTGTAGTTTTGTTCGGTTTCCTATAGATAGAATTTTAATACTCGTTATTCATAAGGGATGTTCGCAGTGGCGCAGCGTAGGTGGGGCGGTTGACGCGCTAGTCCCGTGCAGAAAATTTTTGCGGGCGGCAAAACACCCATCGTTGACTTATTTATTTTAAAAAGATTAAAATGACTTTTTTTAATATTTCTACATATATATATATATATATATATATATATATATATATATAAGTAAGTAAATAAGACACTAAACATGGTAGATGGTGGAAGCGTTACGGTCCCACGTTCAAGCCTACCTCGCGGCTGTCGATCTAACGGTCTGCAGTTTTGTTCGGTTTCCTACAGATAGAATTTGAATACTCGTTATTCATAAGGGATGTTCGCAGTGGCGTAGCGTAGGTGAGGCGCTCGCCCCGTGCAGAAAATTTTTGCGGGCGGTAAACCCCTATCGTTGACTTATAGGGATCGACCGATACCATATTTTCGCCGATGACCGATACCGATACTTTACCTAAAAATTCATTTTCAGAAATAGCCGATACTTCAGAAATAGCCTGATACTTTTAAGTTATGGTATCGGCCGAAACCGATACTTAACCGATACCGATACTTTACATAATTTAATGTCATTTAAACCTACATCTGTATTCTGGGCAGTTTTCGTAACGAGAGTGTAGTTCTCGTTAAAATGAATAACAGCATAATGAAATTTGAGCCCAGTAGAAAGCATTAAAAAGAAAAAGCAGTGGATACATTGAAGTGTGAATTTACAGTAGTTCAAGTCGTTCTTTTCTATTCAATCATGCCGACGAATGGCCGAATTTATAAAAAGCTGAGCACTGGGAAGCGTCTTATGGCCTTATCACACGAAAGGGAAAATCCGAGCAACTTCGCGCTGGACCAACTTTTCCGACGGACTTGAAGGCGTGGTTATCTTTAAGGGTTGCTAAAGTAAACAAACTCTGTCCGACGCCAAATAGTCATCGCATCGCTGGTTTGGCGTGCAGGTTCTTATTTTACTTATCGTGCGTTGGTATATTTACATCGGATCGGCAGCAATTTCGGCAGCATCGGATGGGCAGAAATCTCTAAATCCAAAGTCCACTTGAATGCGGCCATAATTTTATTTACACGTGATTCTGACATCGAGCCAAGCTGCCAAGCTTCGAACATAGTCGCCATTGCTCAAAATTGCTTATGACGTTGCAGGAAGAAGTACTCTGATTGGCCGAAATTTCGTCCGACTCGGATTTTTTCCTTCGGAATGGAAAAAGTTGGAGTTCGCGGTCGTCAAGGTAACGGCGGAGAAAATCGGCTGGAAACTTGATTTGTAAGGAAAGTTGGTCGGATTTTTCTCAGTGTGATAGCCCTATTAGTGTGCAGGTTCGGAATTCTTTCTCCTCGCGTGGCTGTCGAGTTTTGGGCGAGTTTCTCCAGATGTTACGTGAATATGCGTTAGACTCCCTTAAAAAGTCCTCCGCCCAAGCCGCCCTCCCCTATAGGTAGATGCCCCTCATTTAGGCTTGACAGAACACAAACACGGGGGGGGGATAAAGGGATATATTAATAAGAGAATCCATTTCCTGTGCCGACTGGTGCAAATATTTAAATCAATTTTTCTCAACATGTATTTTGTCGCTTGTTTGTTGCTATGAGCCAGATAAAAGGTTTCCAAATTAGGCCCAAAACAGCGTCATGCTTGCTCTTACTATATGCGTCTTTGTTTTTGGTTCATGCCTCGATTTTGTGCTTACAAAAGTAAATACATGAAATTTATTCAACTTCAAAGGTTGCAGGTTTTATTTAGATTTTCTTCAATTATAATTCTTTCACATATGAAAATATTTTTCAGATTTCTTAAACTGCATTAACTTGTGATAATGTATAAATTGTACAGTAATATGTAAGTACATATGTATTTACATATTGTTCATTAAATACGTATGTAAATTCTTCTCTTAAAATGCATGATAAGTTCACATTAATTAATGGTTTATTTATCTGCTCCAATTATTTAACCACTAAGGGAATTATTAAATGTTTTAGCAAGATTTCTTTTTAGTAGAACTCATATGATCATTTTTAAATTCTTTTTGAAAATCCGAATATTTTGATTCTCCGGACAGGGTTAAGTCACAATTAATCCGGATGATCCATGTATTTGATCTTTTCCGTACGAAGAATGTACGTTCCTTATATATACGTTTTGTACGTCCTTATATGTTCCTTATATATGAACAAAATACTATTCACAAGAAATATGCTTTTTACCCCAAAATGTGAAATAAACTAAATAATAATTAGTATCACTAATTATACTAATACAGATTCAATTTTTTAAATTAACAATATAAATAATTATTAGATATTGATAATTATTACACTTCTCAAAACAGAATGATACACAAATCCTACGTTCTCTCATTAATCTGATAGATAATACAATCATTAAATGTTTGATAATCCGAACTTTTGATAGTGTGTAATGTTTTAAAAATGAATCATTTAATTTCTGGACCAACTAATTAAAGTTCACGGGAGTCGCCAGTTTTCATGTCACTACCAAAAAGTTAATTTCTTTGCGAAGAAATAAATTATTTATATATATAGTTTTTGTTTATAATTTTAGTATCATTAATTTTGGGTTCGAACAGCTGCAATATGAAGAAAAATATTTTTGTTCGTTTTCAAGCTACTCCTTGGAGTGTTTAAATAAAAGATGCTTAAAAATGTCGAGATTAAATGAAGGTTAAAGAAAAATCCAAAAATGATAAACTAAATTCAATTTTCAAGTCTTAAAGAAAAGTTGCTAATTAAAGTATCCATATTTAATGAAATTGCTCTTCAGTGCTTTTGTTTTTATGATCATTCTTAACATGTTTTTCTGTGATTGATATGAACAAATTTTATTTGTTTTAATTCTAAGCTCTGAGCAGGGGCGGCGTGGCACGGTAAACAATGTCTGGGTGCCTTCCTCGAAAGGGGGGCCATTTCGAACTAAAACTGAGAAAATCTTGATCTAGAGCAGTGGTTCCCAAACTTTTTTGTCCTTCTCTTCAAAAAAATCTTCAACTAGATGTTTTTTTTTTTAGACCCACTACTTCATATCGATAACCAATATAGGCTAGGCTATATAAAATAGTATAGTTTACTATGTATATATAAAATACTAAAGTTTAATTTTTCCCGAAATTTTTCGACCCACCGAAATTGCATCCCGTTATCCAACAATGGGTCGCGGCCCATAGTTTGGGAACCACTGATCTAGAGCACAAAAGGGGCGGCTTTTTTACGTTTGCAGAGAAACACCATGCAGTGGGGGGGGGGTATGTCCGACAAACGTCATTCGGTCCAAATCCTATCCCGTTTGCATGCGCAGAAATACGATTCACTTCCGATAGCAGAATGCTACTTTCGGTTTCAAATATTTCCGACTGACTAATATTAAAATGTCTATATCTGAAGTTCTATAAACTAAATTGAAACAAATTCCTCAAACGTATTTCGAAGGCTGAAATATTACACTTTAACACACATATGGGCAACCGCCGGACGTGTCCCGCCACGGCTTTTGATCCGGCCAGCGGAACATTTGAAAACTCCGTATAAACCATTGAATATGCCATATAAATCCCAATTATACGGCCCGCCACTTCGCTAAAATCCGCAAGTTTGGCCCGCGACTTCGCTAACATCCTAAAGTTTGGCCCACAACTTTTCAAAGGTTACCCATATCTGCTTAACACTTTAAAGGTCGTCATCCCCTGAAATATCAAACGATGTCAAGGACGGTCTCCCCCATCAATTTTGATATCTATATCATACCCAAGTCGAATCAGATGTCCTTGCGCCAATTTTTTAAAATAAAAATTTAAAACGTGTCTCTTAAGCGCGAAATCTATATCAAGAGCTAGACTTTCTCCAACGACATCAAAAGCCTATATATACAGTAGAATCTCCCTATAACGAAGTCTCCTTACAACGAATTTCTCCCTATAACGAAATTTTTCATGGAAACGTAACTTTGATGCTTAAATAGCACTATAAACATTCTCCATATAACGAAGAGCTTATCTTCCCATAGCGAATATTTCAGATTTACCTTTGATTTTTTTCATTAGTTTTGAAGAAAATTTTAATTTTTGAACAGACCACTTAGTGGAAGAGTAACAGGTGATAAAAATGGGGGCCAGGAAAGTGAAACTGACTCCGATAATGAAGACACTTCACCAGCGCCCGATTATGACCAATATAGGCACCGGGCATTGATAGATTTGGGGGGCCCCCAATCTATGAAATTTGTTATATTTTCCGAGGTCCGAATATAATAGTAGGAGTTTGACAGTTAACCATAAAATGGTAATAGATTAGCTGCAACTTTTCTATGTATAAACGTTGCACCATCTTTTGGTGCTTAAAATGATTAATAGAATCGTGCATCGATAAAAGATCGTTTATGTAGGAAGAGTACTTGTGAAAAAATTCGGAAGGAATTATCAAATAAGTGAAAGTTGAAAAAAGTCAAACACCGAATCATAAAGACAGTCAGGCCCGTAGGTCGGGGGGTCGGAGATCTGACGGGCCATCTCCCATAATGATTAAGTTGTTCTCATCGTAAAATAGAAATAAAGTGCTTTTGCTTCACACTGATACTTTCACTTTTCTAGCTTTCATTTAAAAAAATTAATGTTGGTATTATATACAAATAACTGTTTTTTTTTCTTTACAAAAACAAAAGCACTTGCTGTTAAAAATGAGCTTTTCTTCAGGGCCTGATTACCGAAAAAGATCAGAGCCAGAGCCAGTTTCGATTAGACTGATCAATGACGACTCGTTTCGCTGAAATCGTTTCCACCATCACGTCGTGAAACTACTTAACTAGAGCCAGATTACCGCGCAGGCTAACTAGGCCTCGGTTTAGTTTTAAGTAGTTTAACTCTTTGAGGCGCAGCCCTTTCCCAATGCTGAAAAAAGGGCAGTCGTTGCCATCGCTCGACTTAACTACCAGCAAGATAGCGGACGATCGAAACGTTCAGCTGGTTGTGCCGGCACAGCCAGCTGTCGTCAAAAAAGGGTCTCTAGCTCTGTGGCACTCGATGAAAGTTTCGATCGTCTGCCATCTTGCTGGTAGTTAAGTCGAGCGATGGCAACGACTGCCCTTTTTTCAGCATTGGGAATGGGTTGCGCCTCAAAGGGTTAGCATATTGTATTTTTAGCACTGCGACCCCAAAACTGCCAAATAAGTCTCAGCCCTCTCAAAACGGTTTGCGTGTGAAACGGGTAAGTATAGAACCCCTTCTAGGCCTAGGTAAGTATGACCTCGGTATGTGACGTTAGCAATACAGTGTTTAGGGCATCAGCTTTACTTATTCGAGTCGGTGCTGAATTTCACGTATTCTTCTTTCTATCTATACAAAAGAAAGTTTTCGGAAATTTATAATCACGAGCCCCAAGAAAACCCGTGCACGGAGGAAATTCCCCCTCTCGTCAGGCCTGAAGACAGTTCAAAGAATTATCTTTTGTATTATTTAAGACTCACACACACACACACACACAAGTAAGGACTTACGATCCATAATACTTTCTGTTTTAATCTACACAGCTCTCGATAGAGAATCGCAGTAGCATTTCACCGACATTATGATTATTGTTCATTCACATCTGCAAAATAGTAATCCGCGCAAGATTTTTAAAAAATAGATAGATTAATAGATTATCAGAATTTCAAATGTCTTTTCTTCATACCCAGTTTTTAAAATCAAGAGCTTTACATAAAAAAAAAACCTGAATTCACAGAGTTTGTTTGCAGGTACGGACTACGACTGACGTCATGCCCTCCAGAATGTTGGGATCCAGAATTCAGACCTATCGACCCTACAGTAGCGCCCTTTTTAAAAATGTTCGACTTAAAACACAAACAGTGTAATAGGCCTAAAGTCGACGGCATCTCCTTTGACGTCTGGACTTACGGAATGACTGTACTAAGTTGTTTCACAGGATTTGAACCTGCCACACTCAAGCTCAGAAAAAAAATGGATTGGTGGAAAGAACAAAGGCCACTGCTATTAAAGTTATTTGAAGTAAGTAAACACGTTATAAAATAAACTGTTCTTTATACATATTCAGCAATACAATGAAGTTGTTCCTAATCTGACTTTAAAACTTTAACCCTTTAACGCGCAGTGTTCCCGCTTTGGGAACACCAAACTATGACGTTTTGACTGTTGCCAGTCACGAAGAATAGATTTGATTTCTATAAAAATAGTTGCGGGTGACATAGATCCACGAGAATCCTTTACTTTTTAGCACGTCATTTCCCGTAAAAAAATTCTCACGATTCTTTTTAACAGCACTGACAAGGGCAGCCGTTGCCATCGCTCGAATTAACTACCAGCAAGATAGCGGACGATCGAAACGTTCAGCTGGCTGTGCCGGCACAGCCAGCTGTCGTCAAAAAAGGGTCTCTAGATCTGTGGCACGCGATGAACGTTTCGATCGTCCGCATCTTGCTGGTAGTTATGTCGAGCAATGGCAACGAATGCCCTTTTTTCAGCATTGGTAAAGGGTTGCGCCTCAAAGGGTTGACAAGAATACAAAAAGAATTTAGCCTGAAGGAAATGCAGCACCTCTCCATTTAAAAAAAAAAAAAAAAGCCTCATTTTTCTTTCCGGTTTTTTAGAATGGGCTTTAATTCCTTAGTGGTGAGAAAACAAGAGCAAACCTAGAGTTTTACTATGCAAGATAATGAGCTCTTGTTTGCCACAATAACAGTTTATTTTCATGACTATTTCATAACCTTAAAATAGACTATCTTTGCAAATTCTTAAAGTTGGGCTGTATGTGTATATTGAAAAAGTTTTTAATTTTGGTTCAGAAAGGTATGTCTGGAAACATTCTACAAATAATCATTTAAGTAAACGTAAAATTATCATAAATATTCGAAGTAAGCTGCTAAGTATAACCCGGATATTCACACAAACTAAGTGTTAATAAATAGTTAATACGAGAGACGAACGACTTTACCCAAAATTGTGGAGAGCGGAGCTTAAGATTCACCATTTAGAAAGACAGTTATCTGGATAGCTATTAACTCGCTGACTTCAAAACACGTAAACTGTAGCTCAGAATATCATAACCAATAGATAAAAAGCACTCAAAACTGGCTATATTGCTTTTAATTACAGTTTAATCACTAGTATAACTATTTGTATACAGCAATGCAAAGAAATTACTGAAATAACACATTTATTGTAAATTTTTATAGGGCTCGGCAATTGAGAATATTCTGCAAGCAAGGTTTCCCTATTCTGAAATACAGAAATCTGAATGCTGTCACGTTTTAAACTTTCTGACTGGCGTTCTAAGGGTGGACCCATATAGAAGACCTACTACTCAACAAATATTGGAACACGAAATGATGCCATACAAGAAGAGGTCTAGAAGTTTTGCTTGCGATGACGCTTGGACGCAGGAAATAGCAGCAGCTCAACCGAAACCAACGGAGCAGAACCGGAATTACAAATTGAAACAAAAAATACGTTATCTTATAAATAATGCCATTTTCATCGCTGAAGACATGAAGAGCGATTCTGCACCGGAAACAGTAGCTCATGAACTCCCGAAATCAAGAGAAAAGGTGAATATTTACGAATTGAGAAAAGAAATACGTGACCTAATAACCAGTGCAATTATCATTGCTGAAGACATAAGGAGATATCGAGAAGCTGTATGAAGTGAGAAGACTCATGTCGAACATGGTTGGGAGGCTGGGACGGGCATGGGACGGAGATCGCTGTGCTGCCACTCTTTCTTGGTGATGTTTGGAGTCTTTCTTGATACTGTATACTTAATTGGAAAATCTCAAGAGTCAAGTATGAACTCTATGATCTCAATGACTGAACCTGAAATAGTACAATGTTATGGACTTCAGGTTTAGCATGAGTTATGAGTCTGCTTTGAACTCTATTTTATGTACATTTCATGATACTGTATACTTAATTGGAAAATCTCAAGAGTCAAGTATGAACTCTATGATCTCAATGACTGAACCTGAAATAGTACAATGTTATGGACGTCGGGTTTAGCATGAGTTATGAGTCTGCTTTGAACTCTATTTTATGTACATTTCATGATACTGTATACTTAATTGGAAAATCTCAAGAGTCAAGTATGAACTCTATGATCTCAATGACTGAACCTGAAATAGTACAATGTTATGGACGTCGGGTTTAGCATGAGTTATGAGTCTGCTTTGAACTCTATTTTATGTACATTTCATGATACTGTATACTTAATTGGAAAATCTCAAGAGTCAAGTATGAACTCTATGATCTCAATGACTGAACCTGAAATAGTACAATGTTATGGACGTCGGTTTTAGCATGAGTTATGAGTCTGCTTTGAACTCTATTTTATGTACATTTCATGATACTGTATACTTAATTGGAAAATCTTTCGAAAATAAAACAAAATTTTTAACAGATAAAATGTCTCGTGTATTTATTTTTCAAATTCCTCATTTAATTGTGTCAATATTAGTTTTTAAGTAAAAAAATCTCATGTTGGCATCACGTGACTTTCTGGTACGTCTATCATATTACACACTTTTTACTGAAGTTTGGAGATTTCTCGCCAAATTTAAAGAATATCCCTAAGCTGGGTTCAGTTTTGTTCTCAGTTTTGTTCAGTTCTGAATAGCAACATTTTTGAGATTTGCTCTTTCCACTTTCTGCTTTATCAGCCTTCACTCTACTGTGTTTGTAGTTGGTAAAACCTTTTTTTTCCCTTTTTAGCACTAGGGTGCTATTTCGTTCAGTCCCAAATTTTTGTCTACGCGACTTTGACGACATGATTTGTTGACAGGTTTTGTAGACATGAACTGACAGAGTGAAGATCTTTTCAAATGTGTTTGCCAAATAACGCGGAGGCGGGGGGGGGGGGTAGATTAAAATCTTGAAAGTCGCACAAGGTTTGCAATTTTTTATAATTGATCTTTCCTTTTGCTGGCAAAAATCAACTGCAAGACCAAACTGAGCTTGGTGATATCTTCCGAATTTGGCTAGGAACTAGAAAATTATAGTTAGAACATGCCTGGCGAAGATTGTAAAACAGTTTTAGTGGGCGATTTTAAGATAGATTTCAATTCCAAAGATGTGTTTCATAGAACAAGGGAGAAGTATACGGCACACTAATGAATAATGATACACATTCCAACTAAATAGAATAAGGAAAGAAAATAGGGAAGACGCATGTATTATGATACGTTTTTCGTGAATAGTTCTTTAGTGCATATTTAAAATCTGAAAGCGTTTCGGATTTTCCTACTTTTTTTTTTCTTTTAGCTGACGAAGGGTGAATATTTTTTACCTGAAACGAGAGAATTGAATATTTATAAGTACATATTTATTTTTGTTATTTTACAAAATTTTGATTCTTACGTAATGTACCAGACAATAACATATCTCATCACTTAAGCTATTGTCGAATTTTCTGCATTTCTCAATTCATACTTTTTTTATAGGTGGAAACTAACTTTTCTTTATTATTGATTTCACCTTGGTTTGTTGTCTATTTTTAATGTTGTAAAAATAATGTCCATTTATAAGAGCGTTTCCTTTGCTATACTTAACATATCTGCAAATTACCATACAAATGAGCTTGCAGACTGTGGTAGTTTGAAACCTTTCAAAATGCGGAATGACCTTTTTATTACCTTTTACATTTGCTGATGGAGATTACTCTGGTGTAAGGAACATATTGGTTGGGATCACAAATTGGTCCAGATTAATTTTCTCAGACAAAACTCGTTTAGAAGAATAGACGATCGTCCTGTTAAACTGTCATCTAACGATTCTTCGTCCATAATGTCGACCACACTTGGTGATACGAATCCATTTAGCGATGGTTAGAATTAAAAAAAAAAACACTGTTCGAAAACACTTGCGCAAACAAATGTGCCAATGAAACGACGACTCTCATCTCATTACCAAAATAATGATAATTACCAAAATAATTTGTATTGCGACTGCGTGTTTTTCTTCTGAAAAGCGAAGTATCGGTTGAAAAGTATCGGTGAAAATGGATGAAAGCAACAGAAACCGATACTTTCCCGCTACTTTTAGAATCGAAAGAACAGATACCGATACCTAAAAAAATAGGAGGTATCGGCGCCGATACTATCGGTCGATCCCTAATATACAATTTAGATTACGAATCTTATTTTAAACCATATTTTCCACTGGTGCTACCATCTGTTATTATATAAGTAGAATTATATGAGACGAATAAAAAAAAATCCCTAGGCTGCTTTCAATGTGTGTCTATTATTATAAGCTTTAATTTAATTAAATTTATTATAATCTGAAATGATTGGTATAATACAATTATTCAAGATTTATTTAGTATTTTTTTTTTCCATAAAAGTAAAAGAAAATTTTTTTGAAAAATTATGAATATCATTTCTTGAATAATGGTATGTACTCTAAATATTAATAAATGACTTAAGTTAGAACTCGATGCATGAGATTTAATTAATTAATAAAACAAGGAATTTAAATAATTCATTGCATTTTTGTTTGCAGTTATTTAGTTGTAGTGTGGATATTTTAAAAATTTTACAATTTAAAAAACATTTAACCACTGTGTGTGTATAAAGTATAATGTTGCATTTCAAGTATGTTTCACTGATTGAATTATTTTAATTTACATTACGACTTTTTAAAAATTTACATTCAGGTTTTTTGTTTGTGATTTTTATTTAATGAGGTTTTTAACATAATTTCATATATTCCAAGATGTTTTTGTTTTTTCTTGAATGCATGCATTTTAATTCTTTATTTTTGAATCATGGATTACGATTTTATTAAAAACCATTTTAACTTTAATGTTTTTTTTCACTTATTGCTGAAGGTGTTGGATAGCACTTTAAAAGCACTTTAAGCCTCATTGTGTGCCTAAAAGCTGACACAACTTTTTTATATAAATTAGATTTGTCTCCTTGTATCTCTTTTTCAGTGTTGATTAGGGATTATTTCTGATATTTTTCTAATTTTAATACGGACAAATGCATATTAGAAAACAATATACATACAGAAAAATGCCTCTGAGACCATTATTTTTTGTTGTAAAGCATTTTCTACCCTAGACAGTTTTAAATTTAGTTTGTAAATAACAGTTATAGAGAAAGAACTCTCCAAATTGTTTTCCTCTCTTACTGACTTTATTTAAAAATTTTACTGTATAATATGATACATTTTACTGTATGTATAAATATATATATATATAATTTATGTACTATAGAATTAATATATCCATTAAAATTATAGAAATGTGGATAAATACACATTAGAAAAATGCTAAGAATCATCCCGAATTAACACTGAAAAAAAGAGACAAGGAGATAAATCTAATTTGTAAAAAAAAAAAAAAAAAAGTTGTGTCATTATTTAGACAGACAATGAAGCTTAAAGTGCTTTTAAAGTGTTAACTAACACCTTCAGCAATAAATGAAAAAAAAAAAAAAACCGTTGAAGTTTAAATGGTTTTTAATAAAATCGTAATCCATGATTCAAAAATAAAGAATTAAAATAAATGCATTCAAGAAAAAACGAAAACATCTTGGAATGTATGAAATTATGTTAAGAACCTCATTAAATAAAAATTACAAAAAAAACCCTGAATGTAAATTTTTAAAAAGTCATAATGCAAATTAAAGTAATTCAATCAGTGAAACATACTTGAAATCCAACATTATACTTAATACACACACAGTGGTTAAATGTTTTGTTTTTTAAATAGTAAAATTTTTAAAATATCTACACCACAACTAAAAAACTGCAAACAAAACATGCAATGAATTATATAAATTCCTTTTTTTATTAATTAATTAAATCTCATGCATCGAGTTCTAACTTAAGTCATTTATTAATATTTAGAGTACATACCATTATTCAAGAAATGATATTCATAATTTAAAAAAAAAATATTTCCTTTTATTTTTATGGGAAAAAAATTGTACTAAATAAATCTTGAATAATTGTATTATACGAATCATTTCAGATTATCATAAATTTAATTAAATTAAAGCTTATAATTATAGACACACATTGAAAACAGCCTAGGGATTTTTTTTATATTAACGTATCATATAATTCTACTTATATAATAACAGGTGGCAGCACCAGTGGAAAGTATGGTTTAAAATAAGATTCGTAATCTAAATTGTATATTCTTTTTATTGCGTATCATCTAAAACTACTTCAAGCTGCCTATATGTTTATTTCGCTGGTTTTCATCTCATGATAATTAATGATTTTAATTCATAATTCATCATTTGCCGTAATCATTTTAATTCATCATTTGCCGTACAGACTTGCCAGTTTTCAAATTCGGTGGGCAGGCATGACGTCAGTGAGCTCACCAATCAGGGATCTCGATTCCGGGTGGAAGGAAAACGAAGGTCAACGCGGCTCCGAAGGTTCCGAATGAATGTAAAGATTGGTAATATGCGTCCGGGTTGGGTAGTGGCTAGAGAACCAATCTACCACACCATGGGTCCGGGTTTCATTCCCGTCATGGACTTTGGTGTCATTTCGTCGGTCCTTTCATAGGAGGCAACGCTGGTACCCCTATTGTGTGCCTCCATAATAAAGAGACCTACATGCTTAAGAGTCCTCTGTAGTCGGCTTGCGGAGATTCAAGTCCCTTTGCTATGGAGAAAAGTGCCTTAACGCCTAATCATTTTTCTCAGAAAGTATTAGGCATTTTTAAATGAAATTTTCCTGTGTGAATCTTGAGAACTATTCGCAAGGATTGCGCGAATCCGATTTGAGTTAATTTACCAGAAGAGATTTTATTGCAGTCTGAAAAGTAACATAAATTCTGGACTGCAATAAAATCTGAAAAGTAACATAAATTCTAGACTGCAATAAAATCTCTTATCGGCTAAATTAACTCAAATCTGATTCACGCAATCATTGCGAATAGTTCTCAAGATTCACACACAGGAAAATTTCATTTAAAAATACCTAATACTTTCTGTGAAAAATGATTAGGCGTTAAGGGGCGCATTGGGACTTGAATCTCCGCAAGCTGATTACAGAGGCCTCTTAATTCAAACGAGCGAAATTCGACCAATCGGAGCAAATTTTCGATCCTTCCCGTACTTGAAAGTGCACTTCTCCTTTAGGAGCGTTTTTCAATCACTGAGTGGAGCGAAATATTCAAGGCGAACGTTATCAGTACTTTGGTAAACAGGAAGCGGGGAGTGGATTTCTCGGAAAAGAGTACTTAAGGAGCGTTTTTGTGTTAATACTGTGGGTTTCGAGGTCGTAACCAACAAATTTTCCTTTCACTCCCTCTTTGATTGTTATTTTCGCTCCTTTGAATTAAGCGTGTATTCTTCGGGTCTTAGTAGTGGCAAATGACTGATGGTCAAGAACCTGGCCCGCCATTACAAAGGGAAAAAAGATGTTGTAATATAAGTAGCCACACCATTTACAAAATAAATAAAGTTATTATTAAACCTATGTTCTGTTTTGAGTACAAAAATGTTCAAACTGCAGAAAGAGATAAGTTAGGAACATGTTTCCCGCCCTAAAATATTGTATCAATATGAGCATACTTTCTGCATGAAAATCAAATTCCAAAATTTATCGACATTTTGTCCTTCTGCAGTTAGCTGTTGGTAGATTACTAGGAATAAAAGCATTAGTAGAGAATCCCGATGTTTATACTGCTTGAGATACCCTTAATTTATGTAGTAAAGTATTTATGCATTCATAGTATTTTGTAGGAATGTATTTTTCTTCAAAAAATTTTATTACAGACATTTCTCTAAAGATATTCATAATTATGTTTAGCGTAAAAATTCCACTTTTAGAAAATAAAAAAAATAAGAACAATGTTTTAAAAGGCTTTAACAATTCTTTTCAATTTCATACCGTCAATGATTTATATTAAATTAATGGAAGATTTTACAAATAAAATTAGCATTTAATACATGCTACAATGTAAACTGAAGACCTATTTATTCTACAAGTACTGATTAGAAATTTGAAAAAAGAAAAATGCATAAAACCCAAAGTGCCCTCTGACATTTAATTTCGTTGTTTATGTAAGTAATATATGACATGCTAAGGTAAGAACCATTTGTGTTGATCTCGTTTTTTCTTTAATGATGTAACATAAGACCTAAATAATTACTGATAAATACTATCTCTATTGTTTTAAAACTCACAATTTTTACAAAACAAATGAAAATTCATAAATTTGTTATGTAAGAAAAGACATTCCATAAATAATATTAAGAACATTTCACCCCAAAATCATAAATACTATTGGAGGTAACATTTTTACCAAAAATCGATTGTTCAGAAAGTTTTTATTAAAGTACACTGTACACACATTTACGTATCCATATTGCTCAGCAAGAAACTGAAAATTACCAACCACTAATAGTCAATTATCTTGTTAGCTGAAAAACGCAGCAATCGCACTCACATTTTCAAGAATGGAATACTATCAGCAAAGCGATTTCTATTTGATGTTTAGTCATGCACATCGCAAGCGAAGACTTAGAGACAATCTAATCTGAAATCGCTAACTATACCTCTGCTTCTGGCAGTAATGTTGAAAGACGCAAATTTATAATATGAAAGAGTAAAATTAATGAGTAAGTTGCCATCGGGATTAAAACAATTACCTAATTCGAGAGTTAATTTGAAAAACTTTGTTGAAATCACTTCGAAAACAGCACTGATGTAGGAGCACTGAATTAAAAGCATGTAATCATATACATTTCGCTTTCTAATTTACCATTGCATTCCAAAAATAACTTATCTGCAATGCTTCTTCTTTTTAAAAAAATTCCAAACATACTCTGCAAAGAATAACACAATCGCAAGGCAATAACCACTAAACAAA
This sequence comes from Cheiracanthium punctorium, assembly GCA_038373885.1. Classification (NCBI taxonomy): domain Eukaryota; kingdom Metazoa; phylum Arthropoda; class Arachnida; order Araneae; family Cheiracanthiidae; genus Cheiracanthium; species Cheiracanthium punctorium. Next base: position 99,690 of record JAWZYV010013335.1, on the reverse strand, counting down.
ACAATAAAAGAACTTTCCAAATCATGCAAAGTGATTTTTCTTGGAAATTTATTGTATTCACGGGGAGTAATTTTGACAGTTTGTTGAAAATTTAGATCATCTAGAATTTTGCTGTAAACGCCAGAAGCAAGAAGTCTTTGAACGGATACATGGAATTCCTGCTTGTGCTCAAAATTCTTCCTTACCAAATAGGCTAAATGAAACTGAAAGAATGAATCCTCTGAAATGAAATACTTGTCTTTCAAGAAATTCACGATGGTTCTTCCTACAATCAAAGCTACATTTCTATCAGCATTTTGCAGGAACTGTTCCTGCGTTCCGTAATTTTTCGGATCCTTTAAAATACTATAACCAATCATTTTGTGGGTTTCAAAAGGCGAATTTAAAAGAATATTAGGCACGGAGCTTCCTTCTAACACCATGCATCTGTATTCCTTTTTCTGCATGGCCTTCGCTAAATCCGGTATGTCACGAATACCCTTCAGAGTCGGAAGCGTTAGGAACGACAGCAGAACAGAAAGATAGCATGCTGTTAACAAGAACATACCTAGAAGCCACGATGCTATCAAGACTTGATCGCTAACCTTTGTACTTTTAATATTCGAAGATTGCTTCAGACTTACTGCTAAGACATGCATAAGAGATCGGAAATATTGCATACGTTCTTGGAAAAATATATAGTACAAGCAAGTCATAGACACCAGCGAGATTACAACCATTAGCCAAACACTTGAAGACAAAGGTTCAAGAATTGAAAAAGAATCGAAAGAAGGTTCTAGTTTTCTAGTTACGAAAGTTAAATCTTCTATTGCATAGGGACTATAGGAAACGCCATCTGACCGTTGTTGTGTTAGTACAACCGGAGCTATGGCAACATCAACTTCAGACCGGTTGACAAGTCCAGTTATTCCGGTCCAACTGCCATTTGGAAGAAGTTCTCCACCAGAATTTGTGTAGGAAATCTTGGATGAAAATCGCATAGCTTGCGATAATATATGAGTAATTTTACTACTCAATATTTCATGATAATCTACACACCCTGGTTGTATTTCATTGGAAACATAACAAGATGTGTAAATTGCAACTTTCCAATGAGACAAGTTCTTCATAGTCGTCTTTTCCTAAAACAGAATCATCAAATGCTCATATAATTTCAGTTTGGAATACGGAAAAAATCGTTTCAAAGAATATTTCTTCAAAACTTTGAGCCATTTATTTGAATTTATTACTTCAGTTGTTGAGTTACCTCTCTTCGCGTAAAAATTCCGTGCACAATAGAAGACTTTATACGAGTATTGAGAGCACGCGAACATCGTTCACAATCTGTTAACGACAATCCATGTGTGCAGAGGAAATCGCAGAAAGAAGCAACAAATAGAACCATTAAAAAGTACATCATCTCTTCACTAGCTCACGCAAAATATATTCAAAACATTAAAATAAAGTGAAATACCTTTCAGAAATATTTTCAAAAATATATCGTAAAGTGCTTCTCCTACTTAATGCATTACTGTAAAAGTGCGATTAAGCTATTTATTTGTGCTTCAAGCTATATAGTATTGATACAGCTTTTCTGATTTTCTGAACGCAAGAAGAAATTACGTAGTTCTTCAATATCGACAGCAGAAATAATAATCAAGCTGGAAAAGGAGCTTCAATAATATGTAATATATGTGTCGGAAAATAAAAAGTGCTTAATGGCCTAAAATTGCTGTCGTTTAGATTTACGTCAGCAGTTTAAAAACAAGTAGTGTCTCTGATGTCATTTACTAGATTCCGAAGCCTTTTATCTCTATAATTGAATGCAATTTTGTAAATCTGAAATTTTAGTATTACATTTAAACAAAAATACCCTTTATTGAGTTGCAATAGTAGTTTTAACTTGCGGACTCGATAAGTGTATAACTAAATATCATTAGTTATACACTTAACGAGTGTCATAGCATATGTTTAATGATGTTATAATCTTCTGCCTGGAGCCGTTTTCAAACATTGCCTGTTTTAAGATCAGCGCCGTATTGTGGATATGGAATAAAATATCTTAAATCCTAACTAATATTATAAATGTGAAAGTGTGTTTGTTTGTTTGTTTGTTTATGACGCTTTTACGCCTAAACCGCTGAATAAATTATGATGAATTTTGATTTTAGATATAGATGGGACCCTGGAGAAGGTTATAGGCCACTTAGAATTTTAGATTTTTAATTACTTCTTTAATTATTACTTAAAAACCGTTTTTACGTTGCCATGTTTGGCGAGTTTCGCCCGTATCAAGTGATTCATGTTTTGAGCTAACAAGAATGCTATTACTTCAATAAAGATGCACGTGCATCTGAAAAACATTAAATAATACGGAAATTATGCCAGTTTTATGCCAAATCTATCTATCTCTAATAATAAAAATGAATGTTCTCCAGGCAAATCTACAGAAAGCAGAGCTTTGAAAATTTGAGCATGACCGGGCCCATGACTTCGGTAAAGTGTACCTGAGGCTCAGAATTTTAAAATTTAAGTACTTTTCTATTTATTAATTAAAAACTTTATCGCTCCTTATGCTTTTGAAATAAAGCAGAAATTCTATTTGCAAAAATCACATGCATTTGGAAAACATAAATTGGTATGGAAATTATGTTGATTTTACGCCAAATAAAAAAGCATAAGTAAAGAAAAGTGTACTTACGTATTATGCCGGCGGTCCGCCAAGACGAGCGATCTTTTGCCGAGATAAATGCCGGGCACATGAAATTATTAATGGTTTTGAATACGTTTGGCAACTCATTTGACGAAAAAACAGTTTGTCGGGAATGACCGCCGGGATAAAACGTAAGTACCAAGAAAAGTCCAGATGTGTTCTTAAAGTTCATAAATTTCCAAATCCTACCAATAATATAAATGTGTACGTTTATGTGTTTGGATGTTTTTGACTGAATCACACAAAAATGGTTGGTAAAATTTATAATGAAGATAGCTTATGCCCTGGATTAACATACAGGCAACCTTACAAGCGTATAGCATAAATAATTCTTTTACAAAGACACTCAAAATAATTCTAATGCATTGCGCTCTATAGAAATTTTGTAGCTACTAAAGCCATTTTAAAACTTTCTTCACTGATTGAAAGTTGCATTATTCCTGAGTACTATTGTTTGTTTGTTTGTGGATTAAGACAGATTGACTGCACTAGGGCCCTATATGGGGAATTCCTCTGTGTGGAATTTTCTAAGGGATCCTAGCGCGTATTTTCGCGAGGTTTTGGAAAAAAAACACGGAAAACTGCGAGCGGCTAGGTCGACAGGCGCGACCGGGGTTTAACCTGGCACCTCCCGCATTCCAGTTTTCAGAGCAGAACCTCTCAGACACTGGTGGGACCCTGAGTGTTATAGGCTACCTTTTATGCATATCATATATCACAAATAGTTCTTTCCAGGGATACTCATAAGAATTACATTACGCTCTATGTGTATCTCTGTAAGTACTGAACCGATTCTAAAACTTTTTTCACTGATAGTAAGCTACACTATTCTTGAGTATTATAGGCTAAAATTCATGCATGTAGCGCAAATAGTTCCTTTACAGGAACACTCAAAATAATTCTAATACATTACGCTCTCTGGGTATCTCTTTAACTACAGAACCGATTCTAAAACTTTTTCGCTAATAGAAAGATGCACTATTCCTGATTAACATAGACTAAAATTCATGCATCTGACATAAATATTTCTGTTACAAGAACACTCAAAACAGTTCGCCAATACTGTCGCAACTGTATTCGCCAAATGCCTGAAAAAAATCTAAATTTAGTAATTCTGCATACTCTCTTATTTTAAATGAAGTATACTACCATGCATTATACTTCATTTAAAATAAGTAATAAGGCAAGTAATATTTAAATGCAGTTTCTTTAGTCGCAAACATATTTGTTATTCACACATGCTTCGTTTCTCTCGGGACCTAATTCTAAAGCCGACGCGGACGAAGTCGCGGGTAGCCGCTAGTATTTTATAAATTTCACCAAGTGTAACATTTTCTTAAAAACTTTTAAGTAGTATTATACATACAAAATATTCACTAGGTAGCGTTTTTCATCTGAAACCGGGGAAAGCCGCTCAAAATATTGACACAATTCAGTTAATCAAAAACTATTGAATAAAAGTTGAAATTGTAAATATACATTCAAACCCGGTTACAGTGAACCTCTGGGGACCATCAAATTTCGTCCACTATATCCGAAGTTCAAAAAAACCGAAGTGTCCCTATGTTGAACAGAGATACTGAATGTGAATCGGGACTAATAGTTTGCGTTTACTATAGCCGAAGCTTCACTATATCCAGCTTTAGTATATCCGGAGTTGGCTGCACTCTTCAAGTTGTCATTTCTGGTTTCAATTTGCTGTTTTTTTTCATTCCCACAGTGCACATTTTACAACTACAGTACAATCTTGATGATTCGACATGTACAGGATCAGACAACTACCGGATTATCGAAAAATTCTAGATTATCAAGATTTCTTGTTTTTGACACAAACTTAAAGTCATGGTCTTTCGCTGAGTGGACATTGCAGTACACTGGTTAAATACACTACAAATGAGATCAGGTAAACTTAAAACAATCACGACGAAAGAGGGAGCTAAGAGCGGGCATGCTTGTTCACTTCCGCGATGGTCACCCTTGCAAATGAAGAATGCTGATCACAGAAGAAGCTTAATTATAGCATCTATATGCACATCGCACTCCCACAGAGCGTAAAAAGTGTCCTCATGTAACATCAGATCCACTATTCAGGTAACATCTGTACTAATCTAGTTATTTTAGTCCAATTTTATTCTGGATAGATCTCTCCAACAGATTTTGACAATCACAATAACATAATTGGCAGAATGAGTCAAAAAAAGTTTCAAAACTGATGCAAAACCAGTTTTTGTCTGTCCACGTACATGAAGAGTATGCCTAGATTATAACAAAAGTCTTACTATATTCCTTAAGTATTTTTTTTTTCCAAAAGACAAGTTCTTCGCAAACACATGCACCAGGTTTCAGGACTATTCGTAGGTAGTCATACACAAACCAGAATAAAAATCCCACAACTTGATTAAATTTGTACCATTATTCTGTTGTTCATCAGAGCATTAAGAAAAAAATTAATTTAAAACACAATTTAAGAAACACGTGATTTTTTTCGAAAGAGGTTTTCGGAATGGCAACATTTCCACAAGAGAATTACTGCATAAATTCAAATTGTGATATCCATCCTTTTATATTTCAAGAATATGTTGGATAAAAAAATGATAAAATATATTTTAGATAGTAAAATATTCACATCTGGTGGTTTTTGATGCAATTCTGTACATTAAATCGAAAGTTTTTCTCATAAAATTAATTTGAGGAAATTAATACAGAGCATTACATATAAAAAATAAAATATATCACCTTCTTCTTAAAAATGTATATTTATCACTTAAAGACGGTATAAATTTCTTTAAAAAGCTGTGTTGCTACGTTTTGATTTGCTCTGCATTCTGCAAAAACTAAATTTAGCAGTTTTAACACTTCCAAACGGTTACTATAAAAAATTCGTGAGAAATATCTGTGTTTTACACGAAAGGTCTAACGCAAACAAAAGAATAAATTACTTTAGCCTAGGAACATCTCCAATACATACTAGATGAATTCATTTACGTTATTATAACACTTTTTAAAGAAATCCAATTGTTTACAAATGCTATTAATGTCATAAAAATTGATTTTGTATTTAAAACTATACTATACGTGCTGAGTTACATTACACAACACAAGAAATTAATTGCTATTATGTACTAGTCTGTTTTCTTAAAAAATAACAACGGGAAAATAAAGAAAACAGAAATATCAAGGATAGAAATAACATAATTTTTAACTTATAAACATTGGAGTATGTTCCAGTTCATATTAATAAAATAAATTTACTAACTGTACATTTTCCCGTGAATAAGAAGAAGGCTTGTTTCAATCGGTTCTTCGTTTAAAAAGACAAAAGAACGGGCATTCACCATTTTTTACTTCCTCGCTCTCCGTACAAGAAAGTAAAGTGATCGCGAAAAATTTCGGTATCCTGTGATTTTGACTCAAAAATCTATTTTAAGTACCTCTAATTGTAATTTAAGATTGTTGCAACATCTAGATGTGCACCTCCCTTTTTGTCTCCAATCGACTGGACAGGAATTTACAGGGCTACCCAAGAGATTTTCCATACATTACTCACAGAATGCATTAAAACTTATTTTAGAGTTATATTAAATTATTTCAAATTAAGCTAAAGTAATATATGTCGTTAAGGATTATAAAATGAATATCTCCAACGAAGATAGTGTCTTTATCACTGGTTCTTCTACAGGAAGAAAAAATCCATAAAATTATTGCTTTAAAGTATATCGACATAAATCTTATGATTAGACACAGCTTGTTTGTGATTAAAAATATGTTGAAAATTTATTTGTTTGAATTTTATGCAAATAACGACACTATTTTCCGATTCTCCTAATATGACTGCATATTTGTATGAATATCTCCATAGAAGATAGTGTTTTTATCACTTATGGTTCTTCTACAGGAAAAAAAAATCCATAAAATTATTGCTTTAAAGTATATCGACATAAATCTTATGACTAGACACAGCTTGTTTGTAATTAAAAATATGTTGAAAATTTATTTGTTTGAATTTTATGTAAACAACGACACTATTTTCCGATTCTCCTAATATGACTGCATGTTTGTAGATGAAATTTTGAAAATAATATTCTGTTATTTTTCTTTTATATTTGTTATGAAATGAACAGCGAGAAAAGGAATAGAGTCGAGAAAAAAAAATCAGAAATAAATAGCCACTCCAACAACATTTTCGCACTTTGCTTGCAATAAAAGAGAAAATCTGAACTACTTTCACTGACCAATGTGTTTAATGTTAAAGTAGCAGCTATTACAAACTATATTTTTGCACCATCCTTTGCAATAAAAGAGAAAACCTGAACTACATGCATCGAACAAAGTGTTTAACGTTAAAGAAACAGCTATTTGAACTGTACATTTTCTCACTATCCTTTGCAATAATAGAGAAAACCCGAGCTTCGTACACTGACCAAGAAACAGCCATTCCAACTACATTTTCGCACTATTCTTTGTAATTAAGAAGAAAAACTGAACGGCATACACACGGAACAATGTTTTAAATGTTAAAAAATAGCCCCTCCAACTATATTTACGCACTCTTCTTTTCATTAAATGAGGAAACCTGAGCTACGTATGGCCGACCAATGACCGGGTAAATAAGACACTGAACACTGGTAGAGGGGTGAAGTATGAAGATCAAGGGTTCTGGCCTGCTGCGTGGCTGCCGATCTAACTGTCTGGGTTTTGAGCGATTTTCTCCAGTTGTAACGTGAATAAGTGTCAAAAACCCTTAAAATTATCCTGGGTCCAAAGAATCACCCTTTAGATTGATAAACCTCAGGTCGCTTTGCCTTAACCACTAAACTAAAATCTAGCCAAATTTGGCGCAAAAATATAGTTGTGTTGGAAAATATTTTATAACCAATGCGTTCGGCATGATTTGCCTTTCTCGGTTTTTTTTTTAATGGTTTTTCAAAACTTTTTTGAGCTTACTTTTTCAGTAATGAGAGTGTTATCCTTCTTCCCAAGACAATATAATCCTTGAAGCGGTTTTTTTTTTTTTTTGGCCTTTGTTTTACGCTTGAAGTTCTAAGCAAATAACACGTTTTCAATTCTAAATTTAATTTTTTTCAACAACATGACTGTAATCGTATTCAATAAAGATTTTTTTTTGTCGTACAAAAATGCTGTAGACATACTTGTATTGTTGTAGAATTGAGGTTACGTCACCGCATACCTTGAATGTATCTCCACCACTGATTCTGAAACCCATACATAAACTCTGCACTCTTGGTATGTAGTGCTTGGATTGTCATTTTTCTAAATTTGCCATTTTTTTATATCGATAACTGCGATATCCCTTTATTTGATTTAGAATTTTTATTGGTGGTATTGTGGAACAAAGTATTCCACTATGGAAGTTAATCTTCATTATGAGGGCGGAACACGCCCCAGCGCTTTGTAATTCGAGTAAAACGTACTTATGCGTTACCGGTACATAGGTTATTATACAAATTGCACTTTAGAAATTTTTTTTAACCCATTCGTGCCTGGATATTTTTGCGACTTTCTTCGATTTTTGCTAACACCAGCAGTAATTGATAAATTTCTGATGTCAAATTTTTGAACAAGGTATGATTTCATTTAAAATCATTATGTATAAAAATTGAAATGTCAACATCCCACTTGGCCATATTAAAATGTTTTGTGGAATTGAGGTTCAATACTCGCGAATAAAGGCTCGGAAAAATAAATAACGTTTTAGAATGCTCGCGAAAATGCCGTCCCAAAAAAGGGACGCTAGGCATAAATGGGTTAAAGCAGGTTTTATGAATAAAAACGTGCATAGCTTTTAAAGAGTACTTACAATTAGAGAAGAATTCTTTAAATATACGAAGAAGTTGAATGATGTATACGGATTTTTGTTAAAGTAATATATGAAATGAGAGTGCATGTCTGTAAAAGCTGGTCAGCGAAAAATGCACACCGAAAGATTTAGCTATATTTCATCCCACGTTGTGCTGTAGTTACAATACAAATAACTGTATCAAGTATGTGCAACATTTTACCAACACTTCTGCTGTAATATAGCATGGCTATAGTAATGCAGCTTTTTCAATGAACGCTTAAGTTTCTCGTTCAGTTTTATAATAATTAAAACGGAATGTGGGAATGGAAATCGCCAATCGGATAAACGTGTAATCGAAAGTAAATAGGCAGTTCGTAATTTTTTTAAAGAAATAAATACCTAATTCTTGAAAATAAACTTTGGAAATTTCATTAATAGTGGAATAAATTTCTTAGTGGAAATTTCTTTATTCATCATAAACATAAGGGAAAAAATGATTACACATAAAGTGTGTGGAAATGATTAAAAAGTAAACATTTTTAATTGCGATGGAGATTTTGGGAAAATGTTTTGAAAATAATAAATATGAATAACTTTGTTTTGTATTATTTATTAAGCATGAATTTAGAAAAAAACGCAAACTTTTTTCCCTACAAAAGTTTATAATTTTTAAGTACATTATCAAAATATTTCATAAATTTTAAAAATATCCAAACATTTCCTGTTGGTTCATCAAAAGCATGCGGTAACCAAGAAGGAACATAAAAAGTGTTTATACGACTTTAAATCGTGTATATAAATATTTAACAATCGGGTAAATAACATAAATTTATTTTTCTTTACATTTATGTCTTTTAGCCGATCACATTAAAAATACATTTTCTACCAGCTGCGACTTGAGGGTACGAAAACTGCTATCGAATGTTTCGTGCCAGAACGTTTTTACATAACTATCATGATCAGCCAACAATTCCACGACTTAAAAGCGATCAATTTCGAAATAAACGATAGATTAAATCCCTTAAAATCAACATGTTTACTTGATCTTTTCAAACGCTCTCTGTCGTTTGAATGAAAGCAATTATGTGCTCGATATCTCATTTTTTCTGAAATGGAGCAGTTAATGAATGTGGATAATTTTATTGTACTTGCATTTATGCAGTTAAACGTTTCCAATAACGTTTAACTGGAATGCGTTGCGATAGGAATGAATTTCCACATTTGTTACCTGTACTCAATCAAGACAATTGGAAACATAATACTGTACAGTAATGTACATAATTACAGTACAATGCGTGGGTGAGAGCCGCGTAATTGGTTTCATCTACTTTTAGATTCTCATTTACTTTTAGAAAGATTAAAATGAAATGCTACATTAAAAATCATCAAGCGGATAAAGCATGTAACCGAAAGTAACGGATACTTTATGAAATTCCTTCAACAAATGTAACGAATATTTTATTTATTGAAAAGGACTTTTAAAATTTCTTTATTCGATATAAAGCATAAAATATGAGTAATCCAAGCGTTGGAGAAATACTTAAAAATGTAAACATGTTTTCATAACAACGATGGTTTTAGAAAGGTATTTTCGAAAATAATAAATTATGGATAAGTATGTTTAATGTTATCGATCATGCGCTATTCAAAAATCAACAATATAGAATTATCTACAAATGCTTGTCATTTTTTACATAATCAAACGATTAAGTGTTCTGCAAAAATAACCACGCAATTTCTACTGGTTCCTCCAATGCATGATGTAACCATTAAAGACCAAACTTATACATAATAAATTATGTATAAGTATGCTTAATGTTGTTGATCATGCGCGATGCAGGAATCAACAATATAGCATTATCTACAAATGTTTATCATTTCTTACATAATCAAAGGATTTCGAGTTCTGTGAAATTAACCACTCAGTTTCTACTAGTTTCTCCAATGCATGACGTAACCATTAAAGAATAGAAAGAGTTCATATGAATTCAATAAACGTTTTCTTATTTGCTTTATTTTTGTAAGTCTTATTTATCTTACCATATAAAGAATTATTTTTTAGTAGTCGTGACTTGAGGCTTAGAAAACAATCACAGGACTTTTCGTGGGGAAGATTTTACACAATTCTAAACAACATGTAGTTTCACAACGTAAAAAAAGAAAAAAAAACATCTAAAATTCACAAAAAGTGATAGATCCAGTTTTTGGATCAACATGTTTACTTGTTCCTTCCAAATATTTTGTACCGTTCAAATAAATTCGACAAGTACTTGTTCGATTATCTTATTTTTATTGAAGTATATAAACTAAGGAATAAGAAAAATTTTATTTATGTGTCTGAATGTGTTATAAACACAATAAAATACGATCAGTAACTTTCAACATCTGTTACCTATGTTTGCTTATTAATATATAATATAGCATATATTTTAAACATTACCAATATTTCTTTCATAGTTGCTGTTATATAACGGAGATTAATTCTATCGTATTCAAGTGGAACATATTCATAATGTGACTTACAGTTTAGTTTTCAACTTGCAAGGGGACTTGTATTTATCAGGTATTGCAGAGTGTTTAACATTTTTCATTTGAACCAATAACTGATAACTGAAGATAATTTCCGTCGTTTCAATGGAACTATTTATTCACGATGTGATTTACAGATTAGTTTTCAACTTGCGAGTAGACATATTTTTATAAAGTATTGCAGAGTGTTTAACATAGTTCATATATCATTGTAACTGCTGCACTGAAACTCAAAGACTTGGAATTTTTCTCTTCTCTTTAAAAGAAGATTTTAAATGGAAATGACACATTCATTGTTTCAGTACTGCAACTTGTCGGAGGGATATCCTTATAACAGATACTTTTTATAATTGCCTAAGTCATGTTACTTATGTACGATGAATAATTTACTATACTTACTATTATATACCAAAGCTTAAAGTTTTACCTCTTAAGAAAACTGGAACAAATAATTCCATTCAAAGTGTGAAGGCGAACAAAATACTTAGTAATTGTTTGGACATTGCTAATTTTCCCATAAAGCAATTCGTTCAAGACGTTCACTAATTCCTGTCAAACAGAAAGTACTGAAAATGTGGAACGTTTCAAACGGCGCTCATTTTTATTTTTAAAATGCCCTCTCGTATATCCTTTATGAAAATTTCAGTATCAAGTTTAAGAATCTGGCTTTGTTTATTCAAAGTGTATTATTAATTTAAAAAGACGAGTCTTTGGTAACAACAAGCAATTTTTTTTTAACCAATAGCAATGTACTTTCAGTAAATAATGGCGCTCAACAATCTAAGAAATTAAAGACGTAAAAATACCGTCCAGTGATATGAAATTTATATACCCGATTCCATATCCAGAAATTGAGTGGATTCATTTCCTGTTTGTATAAAGTGAAACGACATTTGCAAAAATAACGAAAAGCTAGCTGTAATTTTGTAAAAATTTTTATTCTGAAAAAAAAAGCAGACGTTACCTTTAATAATAATAATAATAATAATCTTCGAAATAAAATAAGTCCACACAAACAAATTTTCCGTGCAGAAAATAACATTAAAAATTGTAAATGAAGGGATTCGAGAAATTTCCGAAACACATAAGTATTGCAGCATGTACTATAAACAACAAACAAGACATTTTTTCATTGAAAACCAACGAAGGGAATACTTTATTTGTTAACTATGCTTTTGCAATCAATCTCCTTTCAAGTGCGTTAAATTTTTCGTACGACCTAGTATTTCCGGAGGGAAATTCATTTGGGAGAGCTCTAAGTGATGGAAACTGGACTGGTTTGATGGGTATCATACAGAGAAGAGAAACTGATATAGCCATAGCACTCGGAATAAACGAAGAACGCAGTGAAGTCGTAAGGTTCAGTTACCCTTTCATGTACACAGATGTTACATTTTCTACTGCCAAGTTAAAATACGAATCCAAAAGTTTCGCGATTTTGAATATTTTTTCTTGGCAGCTGTGGATTGCTGTCGTCACCCACGTATTCGGAGTTTCATGCGTGTTGTATTTTCTCCTACGCAGAAAATTTGACTATTCAAAGCTGTTCCTTGAAGTGTTTGGAAATCTTGTCGAACAATCCGCAACGGTTGAACCAAAGCATTTTGCAGTGAAAGTAGTCTGGCTTTCCTGGTGGATTGGCGGAATGATATTGACTAACGGTTTCACAGCAGTACTGCTGGCTTTTCTCACTTTGCCCTCCCTTACTGGGGTTCAAGACTTCAAGCAACTGTCAGAAGCTGCGCAAGATCCGTCTTTTCAATGTCTCACTCAGCCAGGCTCGTTTGTATACGAAACCTTGTTGGGATTTAAAGGGACATCTCTGGATAGTGTAGCCAACTGCGTGGAAGCAAATTCGCAGCAGCCTTGGCAGCAGGCTGTAAAAAGTCCCACATCCAAGTCAGCGTTAATATCTACAAGAAGTTTCCTTACTAAATTCGAAAGGAATCTCTTTATATCGAAAGATTCGGTATCTTTTGCTATGCTGGGAGTAGGCGTGAGGCAAAAGTTTTGTTGCAAAGATGAGTTAGATGATACTATACACAGAATAACAGCCGCTGGTTTTATTGTGAAATACGTAAAGGATCTTCAGTTCTTTTCTGACCTCTATTCTCCTCTTGTAGACTCTGATGATTCTGTAAGAACATTAAATGTGCAGGATTTCGCAATAGCTTTTGTTATTTTGATCACAGGACTGTTAGCATCAATAGTGGTGCTGTTGTTTGAAATACTTGTAATCAAGCACCAGAATGCAAGAAATGGCAATAAAATGCAGGAACGGTACTTTTAACTATGTTTATTTTATGTTTATTATTATGTCAACAGTAATCTTTTGAGTAAATAATAATATTTAGAGTAAATAGTAATATCTGAACTTTTAAATTATAAAAATGCAAGTTCTTATTAGTTTTGTTCATATATTAATAATTCTTATTCTCTTCTTTTATAAGTAACTAATAGATTAAAAAACGGAACTCTCAAATTGTGTAGTGATATACGGCAAAATATATAGTATTTTCTATCTGATTAAACAGTGAATTTATAGTTGTATTCTTCTTCTGTTTACTTTAAATTAAATGTGACACATCCAGTGTCATATGCAGTGTCAATAACTAGGTTGCGTAAAGATTTTGAATTAGAAAGTAAGTAAGTGTCACATACATTAAAAATTTTTTCTTAAGGCAAAAAAATCACTATTATACTAAAAATATTTTTTAAATGTTGGGAAAGCCGACATAAATTATTACAGCCCAATCGCGAGAAACCGTACAAGGTAACTTAAAGATGTTATTTTCTTATTATTTAAAACCGGTACGTGGTCACAAAATTAGGTTTCATTGCTGAGGTGAAATTTGGCGACAGTTAGGTTAAGGAATATGAATTCACCATACCATAAATATTTAAGCATGGGAATCATTTACAGTCCTAAAGATTTCAAAAGATCCGAAATCAGGAGATTCTAATTAATACAAGGGGCTAATGCAAGTGCGCATGTGGGGCTGTATTTTACGATTATGGGAATGTAAGAAGCAGTCTCCTGGCAGCAGAAATATATTTCTTATTTCTATCAATGAAAATTACACTCAGTACATTTAATTTTTGTTTGCTTAAATAATTAATGTCATATTCTATTTTTAACGTTATTATACAGTTTCCGTATACGGAACCTTAGAAGAGTGGATAATATGGAGTAGGCACCCGCTAATTTTTCTATGGGAAGAAAATGAAGTAACTGTAAATCGGGTGACCTCCATACGGCACTTTAACTCCGAGCCACGCCCTCCAAAGCTACGCGAGGGTTGCTTACTTTTTCTCCTCATAGTAGAACATGGAGGAAAAACCGGTTACAGTTGTGGCTTCACTTTTATCCTCTCATACGAACAGAATCCGTTGTCGGGCCCGTTCGAGAATTCACCGGTTGGTTATGCACCGGTGCTACCGGTTGCGGTCATTCTTCGTTTAAGTGACGTCACGGTTGTCAACCGGTTTCGGTCATCCTCACCACATCCAATTCCAAGCCAAGAAAACAAAAATAAACATTGGCAACACTACGCTAATAACCGGAATAACCCACCTCGCTAGCAGGGTCATTCTGGTTGCGCTCTGGTCACGCTGAGCAGACAACCGCTACATGACCGAAACGTTTTCGAACGCGGTTAATTCCAGAGCTCCGCCCAACGCTCCGCCTTTTCGAACGCTCTGGTCGTGCACCGGTGTTACCGGTGCACAACCGATGAATTCTCGAACGCGCCCGTCGGCAGTTAAAATGCAACCAAATGAATCCTGGACAAACCGGACCCCTGTCCGGGGCGGCAAATTTTAGGGGCGGCATTTTGGCTCGAATTTGAAAAATACATTTCGTATTAGTAAAAGAATTGTTAAAAAATCTTCCTTGCACATTCTTTGCTTGAATTAATTAGTACTGACAATTCTTAGTTTTTTTTTTTCTTCAGTCCAGGTAGTCTTTTGCCACTAAGTACACAAGTCATCTGTATTAGTATTATGCGAAACTTTAAATTGTAATCTTTAGAAATAATTATTTTTTTAGGTTAAATAATACATTTTGAAACTTTAAAATTATCTTTAAAATTATTTTATCAATTCTTGTACTGATAGCTAGTAGACCCACTGAATAACTGAAATATTAATTTTTACAATTGTGTATAGATATCTATTAGCAAAAAAATGTTATTCTCTGTAAGATTAAATAGTAGGGATTCAGCTAAAATATTGTACTTTCAGCAAACAGCAGTATTATACCGAACACACCAAGTAAATAAATGATGAGTAAACGCCTTTCAATTAGAATGTTAGATTAAGAATGTAAGATTGGTACGAGACATGCAAGGTAAGTTAAAAATGTTATTAATTTTTTTTTGAGCAGAAGATAGATAAACGATTTCACTTATATACATAATTTAAATATTTTATTAGTTTAAATAAAAAAATTCAAAATATATAATGCCCGTTTAAAATATATACACGCCGTTGTAGTTTTGTAGCACTTACCAACGTGCAGTGGATATTTATAGTGTTTTTTTTTTTTCCTTTTTTTCTAGATTGGCGAGTAATTTTTATTTGGTTCTTTCTTTTTCTAATACTCAACTCACACTTTTTCTAATACTTCTATTTCTAATACTCATCTTAAAAATTTATATACAAGGTGCCTGCCTACCTTTAAAAGGCAATTTTAGACCAAAAATACGATTTTCTATTTTTGGCTTATTGAAGCTTGATTTTTTAGCTTTCGAAATGAGTTTGAAATTTGTTGCTATCTTGTTTAGAACTTGAGTTACACGAATTTTAATATAAGTCAGTCGTGAGTATTCGAAGCCGGATTTAATTACATTTTCTGCTTTCTCTCAAAAACAGATTTTTATGATTTTGCTTTATCGCGAAACATCCTAACTCAAAAAATAATAAGAGTAACGTTATGGTACTTTGGTAAAACACTCTAAATGGGTTGATTTAGGGAATGAACTTCAGCGATGAATGTAGTTAAATTATTTTTTATCCTTTAGTTGACACAGTTTAGGAATTTCATGATTTTTCTGCGTGTAAAAACGTTAGCTTCTCTAACTTTTCAAATAACATAGTTAGAGTTATAAGAGTTTTTCATATCCTCAAGGAACCTCCAAAAATCAAAATAAAATTTACAGAATAAAAATGTCTTAATTAAATTTGAGTTTTGATGTTTTGTAAATATTCTGTTTTATAGCACATTTTATGCATGCTTTGAGCCTAAATTTCAAAATATTTAAAAATATACAGGTTTTCGCATTCTATTCACAGTGTTTAGCTATATTCTACAATATAATGCACATAAATAGGTAATTTTTCAAGCATTAAAAAAATCCCCTCCGAAGGAAGGCAGGCACATTACCTCTACCTGCCGCATACGTGATTTGTTTCGATTATGTACCCTCGCGTAAATGCGGGCTAGGATTCCTTAGTAAGTCCCCCACAGAGGACATTCCTCCCATAGATCTAGGACCTTAGTGCAGTCAATCGGCCTTAATCCACAAACACAAACAATTCGATTATATACTTTGGACTGGTAGTTTACCGGATTTGAAAATTAAAACAAACTCATTTATTTGCCAGGAGAGTACTGCTCATGTCACTGAATGCGGCATTTAGATCTACGAACGTCATTCTCTGAGTTTCTCGCTACAGTTTTGATCCTCATCATAAGATGGGGGACTTCTGAATATTGGCATCCCTCGGAAACTGCTAGCGGCCGCAGAGAGGACTTTCGAAACCACGTATTTAACGTGCACGTGCACCACATGTACACTGTGGTCTTTAGTGGTACGTCGGCATTGAGCCCGCAACCTTCCGGTGACGAGTCCAAAGCCTTAACCACTGGGCTAACACGGCCCCAAAACAAACTGAATATTACATTTTCTTTATTACGTCATGGGTGCGCAAACTTGCCCTATAGGTATAGGAAACTAGCCCTGTGAAGGGACAAGTTGGCGCATATTTTTTTCTCTTACTTCAGGCTTTTAGTAAATTTCCCACATTACAAACATAGAACTACTGGGTATTTATAGCCAAATGTCTGTACTTTAAGGACGCAGTTCAGTTTTGTTGAAAAACAAAACATTAATAAACATCAATAAACTAAAAACTACATCAACTAACCATGGTCGCCCTTGTTTATAACAATATGCACGTACTAAAATCACTTCACATCAGAAACTTTGACAGATATTCAATACTTTTTCAATGACACTGCATTTTATTCTGATAAAAGCTTTGACTTAGCGAAGCAAACGTCAGTCAAGCTACCGATTCCAGGTTCTCGGTAGCTTGACGTTCTAAACAGACAGATTTGATGCTCGCTATCAAAACTCTTAAATGCATTAAGAAAATCGTTAGCTTAATTTGTAAATGTGTTTCCCATGGCAACGTTTCTAAAACAAACTTTACAAGAATTGAAAGTAAAAGAAACGCTGATGCCTAAATATTCAGTCACGCATTTTAAAACAGTAGACGTCGAGAGCATTCATTTCTTAAAATTGTCAGAGTAATTATCACCAAAAATGAGTAATGACTTTATCAGTCGAAAAAGCAAATCTTGTTTTATACTATATCACTTTTTATTTTAAAAATGAGCAGCATATATTCAGTTGACTCAGAAGTGATTTTCTTTTGAATAACGATAAATAATTTCATGTTATGACAGGGTTAACCAACTAATGTGCTGTTTATGGTATATTGGGTTGCTAAATACTTTCATCACAGATAATTATAGGATCATCAAAGCAAGACACAATTATTAATTCGATGGCAGGAGTCATTATTAACATGGATGTGAAGAGTGAACGAGGAAATAAAGTCGATGACTTTTTTTTTATTCTGCGATGCTACGGCATTGATCTGCAGAATTCACGAAACCAAAACAAGGGAAAATATATCAAAGTCCTAGCAAGCGGTTTGATGCTGTTATCTGTAGTCGTTCAGCTGCTATATTTTGCTTCAGCCATACAAAGAAAATCATTCTACAGAGACAATTTCAAATCATTCAGCATCGCATGTGTGTTCCTCCTCAATAATATTTTGCTGTGCTACTACTTAAACAAGAAGAAAGAAGTATTGTACGAAACACTTAATAAGTTCGAGAATATGCAAGATGAATACAACATTTCGTCGTCCAGGAACCTTGCTAAGCTGTTTTATGTATTCACAACCGTCGTATATTTTTCTACCCTAGTTATGAACCTTTATCCGTATGATGAAGAACAGTTGGACGTTTCACTTACAACTGTGAGTGTTGGTACACTAGATCCCAATGCGTTAAGCCTGAGTGTGAAAGCCATTGCATCATGCTTATTCACGGCTTTATTTCACTACACAAAAGTATATTTCGTATTCTGTTTTCTCGGATTTTATACCATAGTCTGTCGAAAAATGTCTCTATTACTGAGTGAGCACATTCGACGTAACAAAAGACTGTTGCTTCAGTCAGATGACTTGCCTAGGTATTGTAATGCATCCTTTAAGCATTACGATGATATAATTTCATTGTTCTACAAGATTAATTCCCTGCTGTCGTTCCCTGTATTTTTGGTATTCAATACTTGCGCTGTTGGAGTACTTTACGGAACAATGAAAATCATTAAATATTACCCACATGAAAACTATCTCATGATCGGTGGCTACTTGCTGACGAACATTATGATATTTCACTTGATCACATTTTCAGCTTCCGCCGTGAATAAGCTAGATAGAAAGGCAAAACACACCAACTACATGCTTCTTCGTAAACTAGATAGTTGCGGTTTAAAGTATCATCAGAGAAATTGCATACATCTGTTACAAATAACATCTGGTCCTGCCTTTGCACTAACCGGCTGGGAATTTTTTGAATTTACTTCAGGTTTTTATCTTAATGCATTAGGATGTATACTGACATACTCGTTGCTGATCATACACATGTGATATCCGCTAAAATTCAGCTATAGATTTCCGACTTTTACTAACTATAGTTCTATCATCAAAAATCATATAAATATATCTGTGTTATGTGGTCAATGCAATAAATGTGAGAAAAACGTCTCCGTCGTCTAAGTATCATCATTAGATTTGTTTATTTAATAAATGTACAAACATTTGTTATTAATGACATTTTAAATTTGGTAGAATTTTAAAAAATGGAGTTTTTGCTTATACAGGGTTGTCCAAATTAAACTTCCCCAACTCAGAGGCCTGTGCAGGATGTTGTATGGGTCATAATGTGATGAAATTTTGAAAACAGACACTTCAGATCACGCGCTCGTGATTTATTAAAAAAATATTAGTACAAGAAGTTACCAATAGGTGGCGCTGTAACACTAGTAATTTTCATATTGCACCAACGTGATTTGCAGAAATAAAGCTTCTGCGCCACGTATCCAAAAGACGAGCCCTACAAAAGTGGAAGACAGGCGCTGCATAGGCAGTTGTTTCAGCTCGCTGATGCACAATGACGACTTTGAAAGGCAAAGCTCTGTTAGTGAAACTTTTCTACCAGAATGACGAAAACTCCTGTGCTGCGATCAGAGCATTCCATCGGCTGAAGAACTTACGCCGAAGACCAATGACACCACGCGCTTTACGAGACATGATGATATTCAAAAGAACCGGGCAGCTGGGAATTTCACCAGGTAGAGGACGACGACATGTTGTGGATTCTACACGCGTACAAGACGTTACTTTGGCGGTCGTGGACGCCACTGGCCATGGCCAATCGCCACATGGTGTTGTCAGTGTGCCAACTGTTTCTCGTGCTGTTGATATGCCCTATTCGACCACAGCACACATATAGAACATCTGTAGAACGTCTTGTTGATCTGCAGCGCCACCTATCGGCAACTTCTTGTACTATTAATTTTTTTTTAATAAATCACGAGCGCGTGATCTGAAGTGTCTGTTTTCAAAATTTCATTACATTATGACCCATACAACATCCTGCACAGGCCTCTGAGTTGGGGAAGTTTAATTTGGACAACCCTGTATTTCGATTTATCATTACTTTTATACTATGAAATTCATATAAAGAACTCTGAAAATTACTTCACTCTTAGCATTTACAATTATTTATGTTTTGTGTTTATTTCAACGTCATGCAAACAATAACGATAATTTACCGCCACAGGGGCATACAGGGTGGCCCAAAATGGTGGTAACACAGTTTAATTCTTCATCTATTAGAAATAAGAGAACAATGTAATTTGAAAAGAATGTTCAAAATAAAATAGTAAAAAAACTATGTTAAAGAAAACTTCCTTCCATTTATTTTTAGAGAGCTATACTTTTAAAATTTGTATAGACCCAGTAGGAAAATATTTCCAATTAGAAAATTGTTCCCCATAGCATAGTAAACTATGACGCTAATCAGTTGACACATAAAACTTAACTTTTAAGTAAAGAATTAGAGTGTGTTACCAGCTTTCTGGGACACCCTGTATTTTATCAAATTTACCCTGAAATATTTATGTAAGAAAATAAGATAAAGGTTGTTTTTAGTTTGTATGTATGTTAACATGTATTTTTACCCACTATGCATCTTCGAAAGGGGCAAATCATGTAAACTTGTTTTCCCGGTAACATTTCACAAAATTATTTTTTAAAAAATGATTGGAAGATTTGTAATTATTAAAAAATAAGATCCTATATTGATTAAAGCATAATAGCAAAGCATATTTCATGATACCTGAGTGTTATAAATAATTTAAATTCAGATGCACCGCAGTGAAAACTAGATTGAAGTGGGCGGGATTTTACGTCACAGTGGTTTGGAGAGTTAAAAAATTGTGTTATGACTTTTATTTTAGTTTGCCATTATCGTTATAAAGCATGTGAAGTTTATAAAAGGCGATAAAAGTTTTTTCAATCGTTGTATCTACAATTATTTTTGTTTTGTGTTTGTATGAACGTCGTGCTAAGATTCACATGTGTCTTACGGTCAATGTAATAAGTTCTGAATTTTTACTAACCTTTTGCGGGCCACTGCTCCCAATTGGGAACCTCACATAAAAAATTATTGAAATTTTAAATTTCAACAATAGAGTTCAACAAACAAAGCAAACAAGAACAAAAGAAAAGAAGGAGAAGAACCGCTTGGCTACTGCTTCGTGGGTGTGAAAAAAAGAGCCAGTTTAGATTAAAATAAGAAGCTTCATTTATTTTAAGATTCGTTTATATATAATAATGGTAGTAGTGATAATAATGTTCTCTGTGATGAAAAGGTGCTCTATTTTATTTATAACTGGCTATTTTTGGCAAGCGTATAAGTTCGAAACTTTTACAAATGCTTACACTGTGATTGGCATATTTTTTACAGAATTTATGCTGTGTCCAATCTACTACTAAAAGTGTTCGAGTGAGTTTTCGTACGGGCCAAAAAAGTTAATACTGAAAATGCAAATACTATATTCATCACAATTCCGTAGTGGATTTGGATTACAAATATATTATGCCTAGATTTTAGTTTGCTAGTCAAAAGATCGTTCGCTTGGAAAAGACCTTGTTGCGAGCTCAGAGGAACGCACTTTACTACCAGTACAATTACCACAGTTCTACCAACACCTCCTAGATATAGAAAGCCTTACAACTCTTACGTCATTAAGTTCTGACGTCACCATTAGGCCTATATTTAAAAGTTTTAGTTTAACAAAATAAAACTATTAAAAATTTCTCGTGAATTTACCTATGAATAGCAAGATATTTTCTACTATTCGTAGAATTCACTAAAATTTCCTAATAGTTTTATTTTGTGAAAGTAAAATTTTTAAACATAGGCCTAATGATGACGTCAAAGCTTGGTTTCGTAGGAGTTGTAAGGCTTTCTATATCTGGGAGGCGTTGGTTCTACTCAACTAGCTGGTTGAGGCTTCATGATTATTTGATGACGATTGCTTCGAGTAATATGTCACGAAGTAGAGATGGCCAATGATTCGATGAGTCGAATCAGTGATTCGAATCTTGGTACTGAGTGGCTCAGTCTTTACACTCACTCTCTACTGATTCGAATCTCAAGCCCTCAAGGGAAATACATTCCAAGTGCGAAGGGAAGAAAAACTTATTTTCCCTTTGCCGTTCCCAGGGATTTTCCCTTACTCTTTCAACTCTTTTCGACTCTTTACGACTCCTTTCGGCTCCTTTCGACTCTTTACGACTCTGAGTCGATAGATGATTTGAAACAGTAAATGAGTGGGTGTGGGTGAGTTGGTCACTGAGTTGGTGCAGCAACGAATCTTTACTGATTCAGTGTTTCGCTCTGTTTCGGTGATTGTATACTATCGTTGAGATTCGTTAGTTTTTCGAATCTTCTATCGACTCAGAGTCGAAAGGAGCCGAAAAGAGTTGAAAGGATGTTTCATTTAATTGGAGGGGTTTTTTCGAATCTTCTATCGACTCAGAGTCGAAAGGAGTCGAAAAGAGTTGAAAGGATGTTTCATTTAATTGAAGTTTTTTTTTTCGAATCTTTGGTGTTTCATTTCTTGGTTGGTGGTCGGATTTTAAAGTTTTATCTGTCTGTGGGTGTGGAGTGGGTCGAACATCGTTTGCTTTTGGCGGGTGGCATAGGCGTTACTTCCTAAGGGCAAGAGGGGTCAATCTCCCCCCCGAAAAAAAAATTAAGAAAATCCCTCCTTCCAACTTGTCTGACTGATTTAATATTTGTTTAAAATTTAATGAAACATCCCTTTTCTACTTTTAACTTTAATATATGTCCCCCTGCCCCCACCCTCAAAAAAAAAAAAATAAAATAAAACGGAACGTTAAGTTTACATGGTGGCGGATTTTCATGTGAAGGGAAATAGAATGAAATAAAGTTAGGATTGTGCTTGTCACTTTTAATGAAGGATACAGGGGCGGTATTAAGCGCTCTCACAAAAGGACTTAGTAGTATGCAAAATAACATTTCACTTTATTGCAGCAGATTTCGTTTTTTTTTTTTACCTTGTTTTTCGTTTAAGGGGAATGATTTTATTTTCTTTCGTAATTCAGAGAAATACAAAATAGGGCCTAAAGCAGTGGCGTAGTTAGTGTTATTGACAGTGGCGTAGCCAGGATTTTATTTCGGGGTGGGCTGGGTATCAAATTTAAAGATAAAGTTCAATTGTAAGCTAAGTAAAGGGTCCCATTTTTTTTTGGGGGGGGGCAGCAGCCCCTCAGTAGGACTGGGCCAAAAATCGACATATCGGTTTTATTTCAACATCAAATATCCGATATTCCCATTTTCATTTCAGTGAAATCTCGAATTCGATAAAGGGCAAAAATACAGGCCGGCCAGGGGCGTAGCCAGAATTTTTTTATGGGGGGGGGTTATGACTACTGCAACTCATATATATGTATACGTGTGTATGATAATGTAGTGAAGAATATACATTTTGTATGGCAAAAAATTCCTCATGGGGGGTTATGACCCCCCTAACCCCCCCCCCCTTGGCTACGCCTCTGAGGCCGGCGATAAGAAAATCCTGAGATCAATACCAGCTTGTGATGCTTTTGCTACTGCTTTCTCTCGGAAAGCTTCTTCTTCTCTCATCGCAGAAAAAACAGCTCCATGGTTTATTAGTCTAATTACCATAATTAATTAACGTATATCTCGGAACCTATCCACCGGAGCGCGTTTTTATTGATTCTAGACCCCCCCTAGACTCAACACCCCACCGATACTTAAAATTTCGAATGCTTTGACACCAAACTTAACCTTTTAATCTTACAGGCCCAGGGGGTCATACGAAGCTCCCCTATATTTTCAATTTGGGCATTTTAAACACTAGCCTCCTCCGGCGGCAACTCCAAAGTCTGGAAACCATCCCAGAGCCAATTTCTACATGTTTGCAGTCCTTTTAAGCCTCAATCATGGTTAATTAGTCTAATTACCATAATTAATTAACGTATATCTCGGAAACTATCCATCGGAGCGCGTTTTTATTGATTCTCGACCCCCCCTCTGGGACCCCCATCGATACATAAAATTTCGAATACTTTGACACCAAACTTAACCTTTTAATCTTACAGGCCCAGGGGGTCATACGAAGCTCCCCTGTATTTTCATTTCGGGCAGTTTAAACACTAGTTTTACTGGAGCAAGGAGAGAGAGATGCTAACTGCCCGAGAACTCAGCGGAGAAGAAACCCGATGAATGGGTGAAGGGTGTTTAAATAGTACGGCTTTCGGCGCAGAGAGAGGGAAAATTTCTTTAGTTGTTTTATTGATTCAAGATTCGAATCACTGATTCGAATCATCGAAGTAGTGAGTGAGTCGAGATTCGAATCAGTAAAATGAGTCGAACCGCCCATCTCTATCACGAAGAAAATTATTAATGAAAATAAATGTCATTTTTTTTCTTAACTTCTGGTGGCGTGTTTTTCTTAGTATTTAAATTAAGTTTTCTGTAGTTTTATTCAATATAAATACGATTTTGCAAAATTGTTTATTAATTTACTTTGAAAATCCACAACACATACCAAATAATAATAATAATAAAAATTCTTATGATTCTCTTAACCGATTCGCAACATAAATTTTAAGTTTTCACCTTTGCATCTGTAAAAAACTTCCAATCTAAATGAAGTAAGGCTATTTGCATGAAAAAAAAAATGCTCAGATAAATTATTTTAAAAATAAGTTCTAAATAAACTTTCTTAAAAAGTTTTCATGTGCGTTTTCTTGAAAAGAGGATATACGCAGTACCCAATTTAAATCTTTGCCATTTAAATTGCCATGGCTGACAAGAAAGACAGGCTGCGGGGCTGACATTTTGGTCACAACCTTTTGCCCTCTAACAGTCATATGACCTATTGTGTGTGGACATCTTACTCTGACTATCTCGGACTGAGACAGCCATACCCCCCCCCCTAGATCACATAGCTCTTCGATGGCAAAAGAGCGTAACGAAAATGTCAGCACCGCAGCATGTCTTTTTGGTTAGCCACGTTAAATCGCTTACTAATTGAAACTTCAGCTTGTTATATGATGTCAATGTTTAAATTTCCATTTAACCACAGAAATACTTGTTTAATAGTCACAACAGCACGGAATTTTATCTCTATTCTACCGGTCGGTTGAGATTTCTTAATGATACTTTTAGAACAGCCAATAAGCAGGAATTAGAAACTCTTGATTGGTAACGAAATATGGAAATCTACTTCAAAAATGATTAACTTTAATTTTTGGTGACATTTTCTAAGTAAACTTAATGAAGTAAGTTTGTTGTAATGAGATTTATTTAGCTCTAGTTTTTCAAAATTATTCATTAATTTTTTTATTCCACAGTTTATCCTAAGAAGCAGAAAAAATATCTCCATTATTTCATCAGATTGCCTAGAAAACATTTTACATCTTACTGTTCCTGGTGAATTTAAAAATACTTAAGTCAAATAAACTAACAGATTCCACCTTCAAGCATAAGCGGATCATATCCATCGGTATAGAAGTACAAATGGATAGACGACCCAGTGCAGAAAAAGTGAAACCGTTCCCTCACTCGATTAAACCACCAACATTATGGCGGTCGAATTAACTGTCAAAGAGTGCCAAAGAAATTTGGCGCAGCTAACTTTGTGGCATTCGATTGGCGATTAAATTAACAGCCTTATTGTATGATCACATTTTACGAGTCATAATGAAAGTACGAAAAAAAATATTTTTCTCATTCTACCAATAAACTTTTAGAATCAGAATCATGTATAATCATCTACATGATTCATCGATCATCTTTCTTTAAAGATATCTCTGAGACGGTGTATGATGAAAGGCTCAAATTTGGTACATCACCACATGAGTGTATGGGGCACATTTTACCAAATGGGAATGTTTTTGTATAGGGGTAGTATACAAATTTAAAAAGTGTAACTTTTTGTAAATGAATGAGAAGATTTTTTTTCTTAACGGTGGGTTCTTTCCGATTTTATTTTGAAATTTTTTTCAGTTTACTCTGTCACCTTATCTGTAATAGATAAATAATTAAATCTAATTATATATATATATATATATATATATATATATATATAGTAGTTGAGAAATCAGGCGAAAATTTCGACATTGCTTTCGTAGCGTTTATTAGCACGTGATTAAAAAGGAAGTTTGCGAATTTCCAGAGATTCGTGGTTCTGATCTATGAATAAGCTATTCGTTGATATTCATTGAGTAAGCTAAGTTTGACACACTAGTGTGTAACTCTACATACATTTTCTCGTGGTGTAATGTCTTGGCTATTATAGAGGAGCGAACTAAATAAGGAACTAGCATGTCAATTTTTCCCCCCTTGGTGGGCACGTTTGACGTAGATGTATGGGCCAGAAATAAAGGCCGGAGCAAGTTACCTTTTTTTGAGTACAGAGAATTTTAGCAACATTCCACGTTCGCCCAATTAACGCTCATTTTTTCGCGATTTAGAGGAATATATGCTAAGGATGGATACAACCAGTGATGGCAACCTCGTCGCTAGGTTTTCACCTCAAAATTTCCCCTCACTTCAAAAAATATAGTACTGCCGTCTTTGGTTGACTGTTCCAAGTATAATCTATTTAACAAATAATTATTTCTTATCTCCCCACTCGCACACATACATATTTCAACACGATATTTCTGAATATAAGGCCAAGGAACAAAGATACTTATAAGTGAAATATATTTAATGCACTTACATTTTAAGCAACAAAACATATATATCTGTACATATGCAAATATATATATTATCTTTTTCAAAAAATGAAAAAAAAAATTCCGAGTACAACAGTTTAAAAAATTTGACCATAAAAAGTTAACAAATATGTATCACACATTATATTTAAAACATTTTAAAAAGCTGTAACAGATTGAAAAGTGTAAAATAATAAGGTTATACTCCCATCCTCTTTAATTTGAAGAGAAAAGGCGTCGCTCCCAGAGCCCGACTAAGCCAACATGGGGCCCTGGGCAGACATTTGTCATGGGATCTCATTAAATGGGTACCCATTCAGTTTATAAAAACAAGAAAGCCTGGAGCTACAGGCTTACTTGCGTTCAAGGCTTTCCACTCTTGTGGATGCCTGGAACTCTTTTGCAACGGAAAAAGGACGGACTTTTGGTACCGCCGAAAATGATCATATTGACAAGACATTCGTTTTACTCAAACTATTTTATGAAAAAAAAAATTCTTAGCATAGTTTAATAACTATGCTAAGAATTTTTTTAAGTGCTATGCTAAGAATTTTTTTAATTTTAAACAGAGAGAACGAGGAAAATTTTTCTAGAAACAACACATTTCTAAAAATTGTCATAGGAACATTTTTTGATTTGGGGGCCCCCCTTTTGACTAGGAGCCGGGAAAGCTGCCCCTGCCTTAGGTTATGGCCGCTCCGTCTGCAGGGTCTTAATATGTCAGATAATCGCGGGAACTCCTCGTTGAGAAGTGGAATGACATTTATGTGAATCTGCTGTGATGTTTGTCTGCACTGAAGTATGTGTCCAAAGCTATAATATATTTGATTACTACTTCTCTCATATGATGCAATATATATGTTTGTAGTGCAGTGCCGAAACATTAGTTTGCTTTGTTTTATGATTCTACAGGGTGTCCCAAAAAGGCGGTAACGTACTTTAATTCTTTTAGAGATAAGTGGACAGTGTAAATTGAAAAAAAAATGTTCAAAATGAGGTTGGAAATAAAACTTCGTTAAGAAAAAAATTCCTCTCGTTCATTTTCATAAAGTTACACTTTTTAAATTGGTATGCGACCGCCCGTACAAAGCAATGCCAAATTAATAAAATGTGCCCCATACACTCATGAGGTGAAGGCCCCTTGCTAAAGGGTGGATAAGGGGAGGGGCAGTTTATCAACATTCAACATCACCCCCTAAAAAAAGTCTTAGTAATAGTTCTGCTGAGGTGACATGCATAATTTGAGCATTATACCTTAAACAGTATCAGAAATATGAAGATAAATATAACTCTGACGTAAACCACTTTTCCATGGCTTTCGAAGGGAAAAAATCACATCAAATGATCGCATTTCAGGGGTCGTACAGAAATTACGAAAGACCTTTTTCCCACTCTAGCAATAAACGATTACATACAAAATCATGTATAGTCCCCGATAATCTTTCTTTAAGAATATATCTGCGACTTATTATAGTGAAATTCGCAAATTTGATACATCACCTCATTACTTTATGGGACACATTTTACTGACTGGGAGTGTTTTTGTACGGATCTCGAATACGAATTTAAAAAGTGTAATTTTTTGTAACGAGAGGAATTTTCTTAACGGAGTCTTATTTGGAACTTTTTTTTTCAGTTTACACTGTTCACTTATCTGTAATAGGTGAATAATTAAATCCCGTTACCGCCTTTTTGGTACACCCTGTATATATATTTTTATGCGCATAATAAACCTCGCCAAATATACTTCATATAAAACATCATGATAGTTCTTTCCGGTATATTTTTTCGTTGCTGTTCCATAAGATAGACTTCATGCTGTGACTACTTTTTTGTTTGTTTGTTTTCTCTAAATGTGTGCCAAATAATAAAAGCACATAGGCGGCTGAACTCTAGACCCGGCACTGGTACTTTGGAGGTTAAACAAACACTTGACATTCTTTTTATCGAACCAGTAACAGAGGAGTCTGGTGTTTGATTACCAAACAACCACCTTTTACCTCAAAACAGCCCATATTCGCCTCCATGGTATTAAGCTTAAAATGCAATTCTCTACTCTACAGATATAATTAGAACAAAAAATTCTTTAGGACCACTGAAGAGATTCTATTTTCCGATAATGCAGTGGTAAAATAACTGAACCTAAAACAGGAATCATTGTTACTGGCATCCTAAACCGTCTAAAAAACATTCTGCATGAATACAAAGATAAAAGAAATTGATATACTATTTTCATGTACATTTTTAATTTAATAAAATGACTTACATTTACAGTGAGGTACACTTGAAATAGACTTAATATTGGGTGTTTTGTAACAGAAAATTAATAAAAGCATGAAAAAGCTACACAAAACTGAACAGATTTAAAGTATTATTCAATGAGTCATTTCATTTCTAGAACTTAATACATTTCACTTCATTTCAGAAACAGGAAACCATTAATGTTCTGGAGATATAATTTTTCAATTACCTCGTTTCAAAGCTGACACCTCAGGAAAAATTCCTTCGTGTACTTTAATTTTTTTCTTTTTTTTTTTGAAGATAATTAAATCTTACAAAATCCTTAGACGACAAGGGGGAAGGGAGGCGGGGAAGGACTGCAAACTAGTCCTTGAACTGAAACTAAAGTGATCTATTCTCGGAGCGATAAAACTAGACTTACCCTACAAACGTGACGACGCAGCTCTAACAAAAATTCTCCAACAGTAAAGACAGTAGGCGCACACATCCTCAGCAGTTAAGCATAAATCAGTGCATTAATTCTATAAAACCCAAGCAATTAGGTCCAGAAATTTAAAAAGGCTACAAAAATGTGTCGATTACGAAAATCGTCAAAGATCATACAGTGAGAGACTGCTAGCATAAGCAGAATTAAGAGGTTCGTCTAAAAAAGTTAGCATCTGCAAAAGGAATTCTTTTAAACTTATCGAGTAAAAATGAGAATATCTGCGGTTATAAATAAGAAGATCTGAAATGCTTTTTGCGAATGTGGGGGCTGTATGTAACATGCACCGCGCAAAATACAGGACAGGGGTTACATACGAATACCGAAAAATAATTACATCACTGGCATTTTTAAGCAGTGGAGGTTCAATTATTCTAGACATTTTGGAAAGGATACTCTTTTTTTCTTATCGCGAAATTGCAAAATTTCTTATTTATTTTTTTACAGAAAAAGTTGTAGCAGCTTAAAATCTAAGTAAACGCACAATTTATAAAATAAATATTACAGAAGTTAATATTCATGTAAATGAAGTAATAACATCATACATATTATTTATTACATACTAGCCGACTTCGGGGACCGGCTGGTTCGCGACCAAAATGTGCAACTTACAGGCACACGGGCCGCTTCGCGACCGAAATCTGCAACCTACAGGCCATCCGTCTTCGGCGACCAGCTGTCTAACCGCTTTACGTCCGACCTGCGTACGGGCCGCTTTTACAGGTTACGATGAGCGTCCGGTTCGGGAAAATGGATCTTCCTTTCCGGAACACGCCGAAATCATTATATGGGTTTTACTAATTAATTTTTTAACTGACCAAAAACTTATGCTAGACGCTTGATTTTTTAAAAACGAAAGCCGAAAAGTTTGTCCGTAACCTAATATTTTTTTAGTCGTAATAATCAATAGCTTTTTTGATGCGAGCTTGGAGAGGCGAAAATCTTAAAAAACGCTGCTGTCGAATTTTATTTTTGAAAAATCGGGTAATGCAGCTGATTCAAAAATGTTGGTATCGTTCTAAAGAAAACATTTTCCGCTTTCCGATCGTGTAATTATTTTTTATATTTATTTTCGGAAGATCGGAAACCCTCTTTTTCGGAGGGCAAAGAGAAAAAACAGTCGAAAATGACGTAAAATAAAAAATAATTATAAAGCTAATTAAAGAATTTTAAAAATGCGTCCGAAGTGCACATTCCGGGCAGGCGATCCCCGCGCAAAGTTTGGTGCTATTCGGTCGGATGATTAGTCCGCTACCCGAAAGACAGACACACTCTTTTATTATATATGTATAGATAGATATGTATATATATATATATATATATATATATATATATATATATATATATATATATATATATATATATATATATATACACGATTATAAAATTTAATAAATCATGGTATTATGCTTAACCACCGACTTCATTTGGTCATTATAATAAATGCTTGAATATTTATCAAACTGCCTGGCTCACTAAATACTTTTTTGGTTTTCACAGGTAACAGATTTTCAAGGAACTCCTCCCCCAGGCGCGTAGCCAGAAATGTATTTTGGGGATTGCCAGGAAGGTGAAAAATTTAAAATTTCTCGGACAAAGTCTTGATATTTTACATCCAATCAACGGAAATCTAAATTTTTGCAAGGGACCGAGCTTCCTAGGTCCACTCCATATCTACTTTGATGTCTTCCCCCTCCCTTGCCTTCAAACACACGAAACGATAGCTGAACCAATAGATTTTTTTTTTTTTTTGTCGAAGGTCGCGAATAAAGAAAAACAAATGTCGTTAAGTCAATTTGATAAATATTCAAGTATGTGTTAGATTGATCAAACGGCAGCCATGATTACAAATATTTACATGATTTTTGATGACAGATCTATAATTCGGTAATAAAATTTAGATATCTAAAACTCAATTACATTGGATATCACATGTGTATGATCAACAACGAGTATGTCAGTATACAGCCTAATGCATTAAGATAAAAACTTGCTGTAAATTCAAAAAATTCCCAGCCGGTCATTGCAAAGGCTGGACCAGATGTTATTTGTAACAGATTTATGAAGCTTTTTGGGACATAGTTTATGCTGCAATCATCCAGTTGCCGGAGGAGCATGTAGTTAGTGCGTTTCGCTTTTTTATCCAGCTTATTGAGGGAGGAAGCTGAAAATGTTAATATGTGAAATATTAGAATGTGTTCCAGTAAGTGGCCAGCGATCTTGGGGTGTCTATCGTATGGATAATGCTTAATGATTTTCATTGTTCCATAAAGTACTCCAACAGCACAAGAACTGAATACTGAAAATGCAGGGAACGACAACAAGGAATTAATCTTGTAGAACAATAAAATTATATCATCATAATGCGTAAAGGATGCATTACAATACCTAAGCAAGTCATCTGACTGAAGCAGTGCTCTTTTGTTACGGCGAATGTGCTCACGCAGCAGAAGAGACATTTTTTGACAGACAATGATATAAAATCCAAGGAAACAAACTACGAAATATACTTTTATGTAGTGAAATGCAGCCACAATTAGACCAGATGCAACGGCTTTTTCAGTTCGGCCGAGAAAAAGGGGATCTAGCAAACCACTGGTCACGGTAGTGATTGTAATATTTAACCATCCTTCATCATATGGATACAGACTCAGAAAAATAGTCCCTAAATATATCACCGTTGGGATTACATAGAATAACTTAGTAAGTTTCCATGATGAGGAAATGTTGTATTTATCTTGCATGTCCTTTAACTTATTAAGTGCTTCAAATAATACTTTGTTCTTTTTATTTAAGTGATAGTAGATTGAAATATTGTTGAGGAGGAATACAAATGCGATAATAAACGATTTAAAATTGTCTCTGTAATATGATTTAGTGCGTATAGCAGAGACAAAATATAACAGTTCAACGACTACAGATAACAGCATTAAAATCCTCATTAGGAATTTAATTGCTCTTTTCTTGTTTTGGTTTAGCGCATTTGGTAAATCTATGCCGTAACACTGCAGAATTGAAAATAAATCATCGACTTCATTTCCGTGTTCACATTTCACTTCTACATGAAGGTTGACTTTTTCCATCAGATTAACCATTGTGTCTTCTTTTGAAATTCTAATAATTTCTTGTGAAAAAGTTATGCAGCACTCTAATATGCCGTAAACAGAACTTTAGCTGATCATTTCTGTTTATAACATGATATGCTTTGTCGTTAGATAAAAAAAAAATACTTCTGAGTCAATAGAAAACTTTCAATCAGCGCATTCTTAAAATTTTTAGTGATAAAATCTGAAATAGGATTTTGTATTTTTATCTAATAAAATCGGTACCCATGTTTCATTGATAATTACTCCGATAGTTTTAAAGAATAAAGCGCTCTCCACGCTTACGGAGAAATCGTTTTTAAATTTTACGTAATCAAATATTTATCTGACAATATTTCTTGTACTTTCAAGATTTGTAAAGTTTGTTTTAGATAGGTTGCCATGGAAAACACATTAGCAGATTACACTAACGATTTCTTTTAAAATTCTGTTAAGTGCTTGAATGCTTGATTGCAGTTGCTATCCTGTATGACACTTGTTTATCGCTCTCGAGGTGTAAGCTTTTATCAGATTAAAATGGAAGTATAACTAAACATACTGAATCAAAAATATTCAAAATGAATGGACAAGGACAAAGATACAGAGCAGTATCTTCCCTCTAAAAATATCGCTTTTTTAGTCCTGTATATTTTTATAATAAAACAGATTAAATTAAATTTGTATTGAAATAAATAAAACAGAAAATCCTAAATTTTAATTTCCTGTAAAATGTACAAAGCCGCTTTTAGCATGATTAGTATTTACTTAATAACATTCTTTTGTGCCCTTGATTGTGGAGACTAGGATTGAAAGGGTTAAGAATTTTTTGAACCATGTTGAACTTGTTCGAGTTTTCATGCGAGTGAATGTACAAGATTTTAACTTGTATATCATTTGATATTGTTAATTATTCTTGTTGATTATCAGTTGAAAATCAGAGTAATTAATTAGTCCGTAACATAACTTGATGTTTCTTCCCTGATTCTTTTTCGTACAATCAACATGCAGCTTGTTCTTTATCTTATGTCATCGAAACAGTTTTAAGCTGGGTGATTTCAAAAGATAAAATAGCTAAAAACTTGTACATCAGTTGTCGAAATTATTCAGATTTAGTGCTTGTGGTGTCAAAGCTAGTTCGACCATAACACACATTAAAACTTTTGAGCCTTAAATAATTCAAAAAAAAGGAAGAAATTTATAGAATTGTTATCCACCTTGAATTCATTCACGAAACCCCTACAATACAATTTCCTGGTTAATTCATACGCTCAATTAGAATTCATGTTTCTTTTACAAAATTAATAATTATTAGTCTGTGATCACTGTAAATAAGATCGGAGTCGACTGACCAAGAATGCACTACTGGAAAAGCCTGTAGCGAAATTAAAGCAACACCTGGTTATCCATGTGCCTGTGGTAATTTAAATGCTGAATCATTTAATGATAGTAAATATCTTGAATTAGTGATATTTTCTAGTCATTGTGGTTTAGCCATAAATTGGGATAAAATTGCATGAAATATTCTGAACCAATGTAATGGAGTTAGATAGCTCACCGGGTCAACTTGGCTCGTATTCAGTATGCCTAATAGCCACATAACACATTTTCCCACAAAATGAGATACATAGTCTTCTAAACATAAACAATCGAAATAAATCACTTACGGAGTAGATAAAGTTAACCATTTACTATGAACCACAAGTTAAATCGCAATTATTAGTATGAATATTAGAAATTAGAAAAAGAATGCAGATAAACAAACAAACTTCCCAATGCAAAAATATGTAAAATTGCTGCATATGGCCAATGCTGCGGGTTGGTATTACGAGAAAAAAATGAAGAAAGTTGTTCTGTGACTGGCTGCGAAATCTATGTACGCCAAGGCGAACTATGAGGGCTGCGCCTACTGAACCCCGTAGCCAACTAGTCCCGGTCTTCCCTAAATTCTTCATTAATTTCTTGGCAGAGACTAGGAAAGTAATTAATGAGTCAAATTTTGTAGTTTTCAAAGAAAGAGTGTTTTTTAAAATCCTAATTGCTAAGCCAATTGCTAAGCAAAAAAATTGCTAAGCCAAAAAAATAAATTTTTCTCTTAAATAAATATAACTCAATCATTCGTATGTTGGTTTAAGAAATTTTACAGTAAAAATGTCCCATTGTTAAGACCAATCCTTCTCGGTATTTAATAACTTATTACATGGTAATGGATCATTTCAAATACCAGCACCAATGCCGACGATAACAGTCCCATGATCAAAATAACAAACGCCAGTGAAAAATCCTGTATATTTAAAATTCTTCGCTCAGAATCGGCAGAGTTCGCAGGAGGAGAGTACAGCGTAGAGAAGAACTGGAGATTTTTCATGTACTTCACAATAAAACCTGCTGCTGTTATTCTGTGTATAGTGTCATCTAACTTATCTTTACAACAAAATTTTTTACTCGTAGCAATTCCGAGCATAGAAAACGATAAAGAATCTTTCGATATAAATAGATTTCTCTCGAAATAGTTCAGGTAAGTCCTCGTAGACAGGAAGGCTGTTTTCGAAGTAGGCCACTTGAGGGCTTCTCTAAAAGAAGCAGGCTGTTGAGAATTTTCTTTCACACACTTGGCTATACGACCGTATGATTTTTCTTCAAATTCCATCAGCGAGCGTAGCGTATATAAATGAGCCTGGAGGGGAAAAACATTGGAAAGAAGGGTCTTGAAATGAATTCGTAGCTAAATAAAAGGTCAATACCGCGGGATTGCGGAATACCGCGAAATAAAAAAATATCACATCCAAAGTAAAGGGGGCTCAACACAGACACCAAAACAGTGCACTATTGCTTTCCCTAGTGAGAATGCCGGCCATTCCACAAGAGTTATATCCTCTGATTGACGGCATTCCTTTACGATAATTGCACGGTGAGGACTAGCGTTGCCATCCATAAACACAATTCTACGCCTATGGCACCCCGATACAAATGAACATATGTTGTTCAGTAATGATGCCAAGATGAATTTGGCATGTCATGGTTCAGATTTGAGCATGCAGATCTGTTCTGGAGCCCAGTATAATTATTCCCCAAACGATTAATCCTGCAGCACAGTAACTCTGTCGTTCAACGATGTTCTCTTGGTGGAAACGCGGGTGCCTGGTGGTCTCCATGCAATTGTTCGACGTGAATCAGATTGTAAGCTAAACCTGGACTCGTTTGAAAACATCACATAAGCCCTCTGTTTCGGTGTCCACAATGCATGCTGTCTACTCGTTCTAACCGCTGGCGAAAGTGAGCAGAACATATCTGACAAGCCTGCTAGCATATAGACCAATATGTCCCAAACGTCTGTACATGGTCAGCCTTGAAACTGTCTTACCCGTGCCTGAAGACAGCTGACAAGACACGTCTAATTCTGTGCTCAGTCTGCTTCTTTTGGTAGTTACTGCCAAATACCGGTCTTCATTTTGCATTGTAACTCGAGGGCGACCAGGACTATAACGACCACTGACATTTTCATCATCTTGGAATCGTTGGCAAAACCTAGAGATAACACTTTGGACAATTGCAAATTCCTCGGATTCTTCCATCTGATTACGCCACATTTCAGGCGGCCAATAATTCTACCTAGTAAAAAACTCCCAATTGTATTATCTGTGTCATCCCAATAGCACAACTTCAAAAGACGTTCTGTGAACGTCTTGGACATCTTTTGAACGCTTTTTAACGAGTTGTTCTAGGGATAACTATTCGGTTATAGCCAACACCACCTAGACAGAGTAGGCCTGAGAACAGAAACTTTTACGTCATCTTTAGGGCTTCTACGATGACGGCACCACAGTTCTTGTTTCACAAAGTAAAACTATTTAACATTTCTGGTGAATGATACAAATTTTTCAAAATATCTTAAGATGAAGATAAAAATTAAAATACCTTTCCGATAAAAAATAGTTTATTATGATCTATTTCTATGTCATATTATATAATTAATGATAGTTAAATTTTCCTATTTGTCGTAAAATAAAATTTTCTATCTTGAATCATTAAAATGTTTTATGCTGGAGTAAATTCACCACAAACTTTGAATATTTTTACTTTGTGAAATTAAATGTGTGATGACGTCATTGTAGTGGACCTAAGGATGACGTAAAAGTTTCTGTTCTCAGGCATTGTATATTTATAAGGTGTTGTTATAGCACTGTGCGGCTTATGGAACGCTTGTAAGCAATTTTACTTTACCACCATTCCTTACATAGCCCTTTCATACACTCTTGTCATTTTGACGTACTATGAGTGCCATCTGGTGGCTTCCTAAATTTGCATACTATTCTTGAAGATGTGTGTGATTCTTTTCCAGGTGAAATATTTTTTAGAGCTCGACTTCCGCGTGATTCTGAATCATCCTTAATTTATTCACATGAATGTAATATTCGCACAATGCAGCGATTTTAGTTTGTTAGTCCTTTGACCAGTGATAGTAATCTCGTCTCGTGATATTACCCCCCCCCAAAATTTCCCCCCGATTTTAAAAATCTGTAGTGCTGCCCTCTATCTTTAAGTATTATTATAAAGTAATTTATCCACCTACGAGTTACCATCACTGGCTTTGGTCAACTCCTTCTAGATATAGAAAGCCGATACAGTAATTAGTTTTACGACAAGTGACAATTTTTGACCATCAGTAATTTTATAATATGATACAGAAGTAGATCACAATGAATTATTTTGTATTAGAAAGGTATTTTAATTTTTATCTTTTATCTAAAATATTTTCTAATATTTACAGCACCCACCAGAAAACTATAATTATATAATATAATATAGAAATAGATCTTAATAGAATTAGTTTTTATCACAAAGATATTTCAATTTTTATCCTTGACTTAAGATATTTTCTAATATTTGAATAGCTTACTAGAAATTTTAAATAGTTTAAATTTGTGAAAGTAAAATTGTGATGATGCCATCTTAGAAGACCTAGTGATGACGTATAAGCTTCTGTTCTCATCAGTGGCGTAGCCAGAAATTTTTCATGGGGAGGTTATGACTAATGCAACTCACATATATGTATGCGTGTGTGTGATAAAGGAAAGAATATACATTTTGTATGGCAAAAAATTTCTCCTGGGGGGTTGTTATCCCCCCCCCCTAGTCTACGTCCTGGTTCTCAGGCCTTCTATATGTAGGAGGTGTTGCTTTGAGACGCTTGTGCAAGCTGTCTTGAATATCGCGATCGGATAAGGCCACTCCTCTTAGTATATCCCTTTCAGCTACAATGAAACAAGAGTCTCTCTTTCAGTTCTACTCAACCGACTGGCATAGGTTCCGTGATATCTTCATTGATGAGAGGTTAATACTGCGTGATCAAAAGCCCCCCTTTAAAATGCCAAATTTTAATTTCCGATTGCGTTCCCTGATTTTGCTGTAATGATATGTATTTAGATCTAACTATGCAGAACGATATAAAACATAGAACGATATCAACATAGTGGAGGTCCCTAACTATTTTTCGAAAAGTTAAATAATTTTTCTGCAACCTGTGTGGCAAAGTGGGTTCAGCGAAACTCATACCTTAACTGTACCTTATTTGATATCGCGTCGAGTCAGATTTTATGTACGTAAAAAAATAACGCCAACTTCCTCTTTTGTGTTGCACTCTTCATGTAATGAACATTTGGTTCGCAAATGATCACATTGAGCGCCAGGAAGTTTGTGAAATGTGTGCAAAGAAGCAGTTGTGTTGCATCTAATCTCTTTGGGGATAAAGATCGTGTTATTTTTTAATTATTCGGAATATGGTTGAAAATTTTACGTAAAAATGTGTATTGTGGGCGTTTCGGAGCAGCCCTGTTTGTTTATGCCAAAATCTGTCCCTTCTCCCTCGTATCATTAATACATATCTAATCTAATTAAAATAAGTTAATTTATATGAAAAAGATAAAGTACACACAGCATTGTTTTTGGGGATTATCTCTATCTAAACTAGGTGGCAAATCAGAGATTCTGTTTGGTTTTATTTGTTTAATCCCCTGTAGGTTTCCGTCGCATGCCATGCAAAAAAGCATTTGCCAACCTTTTATGAATATTATTAATCACTTTTTGTAAGCAGTAATTTGTGTTTTTCTTTTTTCTTTCTCTAAAATTTTGCTGTCCTTTTGCTATCTATCTGTGCCTATTATTAATAGCTGTAAGAATAGCAGTAGTTTCATTTCATGATATTCTGTTTAATAATTTGTAAATCTAGGAAACAAGACTGATTTTATTTTCTTTACTTAAATACGTAGTTTCTGTATTGGAAGAGATAAAATTTTTAGAAAACCTATGGAATACTCCAAATTTCCATTAAAAAACCCGGCTTATACTCGAGCATAATCATGGATCAACACAGGTTTCTCCGTCCTTCGCAACTGCAGCCGTAGGGAATATTCCAGCAAGATTGCCGTAAGAAGTTACCTCTTTCGATTTCAACTCAACCGATTGGTTGAAGCTTCTTGATATCAGTTGTAAGACATTGACATCACGCTGCGAAGCACATGTCAGGAAAAGTATATATAAAATAAAATTCCATGTTTTAATTTCTGGTTTTGTTTTCTGATTAGTAATTCCTGAAATATTGTTTGTTTGTTTGTGTGATTATGGAAACGCTACGCTAGAGCGCTCTGCCAAGGATGGGGGTTGCCTTGGTCGGAGGACTTTTTAAGGGGTTCTAACGCGTATTCACGTTACGTCTGGAGAAAACCTACCAAACGCGAGCCCGGGAACTTCGTGAAAAAGTTTGTCGTGACGGATTTTAGTTTAATCGAAATTTGCAAAATTATTCGTTAATTTACTTTGTATCAACTATTCATCCTAAAAAAATATAAAAAAAACTTTCACTATTTCGTAATATTTCCAATAAAATAATTTTAATTTCAGTTACAAGGATACAAAATTTTACTTACATTTGGCTATCTTCTGTGATTATATACTTGTGAAAATCTATTGCGATTCCGCCCGCAAGCGTTAACGGATGGTAATTATGCTTATTCGACAACGGCGAGCTTCTTTGTGTATGCAAAACAGAGGTTTCTTTACGTGACGCAGCCATAGTTGCTGTGGTGGTTTATGTAAATTAACTGTGATACTTTAAATGGGGCATATTTAAAATATATAGCTTACTTTTTACGTAGAGTTACGAAAATCGAGAGGATTACTCTGCCAAAGAGCAATTACGCTCAAGCGTAATTGTTCTTTGGCGATGAGGGAGTTGTAATCTGACTTGTTGTTTTCATTATGAACGTGTATATCGGATTTGTGTGCTTGGCTAAAATCCCGCAAGTAATCTCACTTGCGGAGTTTAAAAGTGATCTGAAATCTAACAAGAAGGAGGCACGGCCTCAGGGAAACGGATTTCAATGATCTTTAGCATAGTGGTAGTATACCACGTGAAAATACTACATGTAAAATACTAAGACGCAATACTCAAATACAGTCAAGAAAACAATATTTATTTTCGAACCACTTAACCAAAACTTTAAATATAAGTTATGCGCGAACGTGACTGGGCGAAGTGGTTAGAACTGTGGACTTCTATTCTGGTGTCCCAGGTGTCCTTGACCTGATTGCATATTTTTAACTGTACTATATAATTCTTCAAAATAAGTTTCAATATAAGATAAAATACGTCTATTCGAAATTTTCACATCTCATATTTTAAATTTGACAGCCCATCAACAGATGACAGGCGATTAAAAGAAATAATGCTGTTGCTGTGGCATCAAGAACGGGTGAAAATTAGACAAAATAGTTTGTCTTACGATTGTGACAAAAAGAAGTGTACCTTATATTAAATAAATATTGAGTTTTGCAGATGATGAAAGTGAATTATTTTGAATGTGAAAAATTCTAATTCCAAAGGGAAGATTTTGCAAGTAGAAATAAAATTTAAATAATAATAAAAAATCAGCAAGTAGGTACTAAAAATAAATAAATAAATAGACGATAAATAAATGAATAAAAAATAAGTAAAATATTTACTTGACTAAAAAATGAATTTATTATCAGGATTGACGTATTTAAAAAATGAGTGAGCGGGGAAAGAACGCCTGCGTAGCACGAGATTCGAACATGGGACACCAAAGTAGGAATCCCCCGTTCTAACCACCTCGCCACGCCGCTTAATCCACCACCTCCTAGATATACAAGGCCTGAGAACAGAAGCTTTTACGTCATCAATAGGTCTTCTAAGATGACGTCATCACAGTTTTCGTTTCACAAAGTAAAACTATTTAAAATTTTCGGTGAATGATACAAATTTTAGAAAATATCCTAAGTTAAAGATAAAAATTAAAATACCTTTCTGATAAAAAATTATTTACTATGATCTATTTCTATATCATATTGTATAATTAGTGATAGTTAAAATTTCCTATTGGTCGTAAAATTAAATTTTCTATCTTAAATCATTAAAATGTTTCATGCGGGAGTAAATTCACCACAAACGTTTGATAGTTTTACTTTGTGAAAATAAATGTGCGATGACGTCATTTTAGTGGACCTAGTGATGACGTAAAAGTTTCTGTTCTCAGGCCTTCTATATCTAGAAGGTGGTGCTTAATCTGTCTTGCTCGTAGAGGTCTACGCCGCACGAAAATTCGTGGCGGCGGCGAAACGACCTCAGAAACTCGGCGGTGAAGCGGGAAAACTTTTGAAAAAGAGCATAATGAAAATGGCTGTATGCGCACAAACACACACATATCATATTATATAGTTCCGCTTCTCACTGACTCTCTAACAATTCCGGGACAACCACTCGAAGATAAAACGTTTACCGCTATTACACTTAGAAAATTCAAAAATATTAAAAAGCACAAAAGCGAAATAATATTTACACCGTTTGTACCACCCGCTTCAAGTTTTTCATGATTATACATAAAATTGTAGAAGCAATCTGCGCTACTTTAAAAATCTAAAAATCCACCCGTTCCCCCATTTTAAAGCGATATTTCGCTCTTTTCAGCTTTATTTTAGTTCCGAAAGTAAAAATAGTTAATCATTTGCGTGACAAAATTAGCTGTTTCAAGTGACAATGACATACTGAAATCACAGTTATCAGGCTTTGAAGGGAAAATTCCAATTCTAATTCGTTTAAAAATGTTTTTTCCCGTTAAAAAAAATCTTTTTTTTTTTCATTAAAAATGATTGTCTGCTTGAAGCATTGATATAAGAGGGGTTGTATAGAAAACGAAATCGGTCGAATGCAAAAAGTTTCCACGCATTTCCGGAAGAGCATGAAATTCGATTTGAGTATACATAATAAAAATTGAATATGAAGTTATTTATTTTAGTTGGACTAAGATCATATGTATTGAGTGTAGCCGTATTTCTGTAGAATGTTTTTTCTAATGCCCGTTGTAATTGCCTCCACAACGGGCTTTGACTTCAGGTACATATTTATAGATATAAAAATTGATTTTAAAATGAGATTTTTTTTAAGACTTTGAAAACTTAGTCTTGTGTATGATGTTGTCTTTGTGTTCTTGCGGGATTAAGGCCAATTAGCTACACGTGGGCTCTAGACCGAAGGGGGGGTCTTTCTAAGGGGTCCTAACCCGTATCTACGCTAAGTTTTGAAGGAAAACTCTAACAGTTAGGTCGGCGGACGCGACCTGGGTTTGGACCATCCGTCTCCCAGTTCAAAGCGCTATGCTCTCGGGCATTGGTGTGGATCCTGATTATGAGCTTGCCGTTGTGGTACACTTTTAAGATATTTCTACTGCAAAACTGAAACAATAGATTTTCTCAAAATCGGATTGGTTTATGTTGTTTAGATGGCACATTCACGATACATTTAGTTATCAGTATAAGATTGATACATTATTTGCGATTGATGCATTATTGATACATCTTTTTAGCGGTTTTTTTTCTTTACAACCTTCTCTTGAGCCGTTCCAAATTTATTATGTTCTTTTGAGGTACAATGATGTTTAAACAGTTTTTAAAGCAATCAAATTACACCATGGACTCAAAAAATTTAAAATGTATCTTTACAAGTTACAAGCGAGTGTTAACTTTTCAGACAAAATTCAGATCCAGGCATATTTTAAATTAATCTTTTGCATATTTTGTTTTCTAATTCGTCAATTAAAGGATATTAGTAATTTAAATTTGGGTGAAAATTTTATACGATTTTCACTATGTTTGTTCGCAACTGGGAGCATTGGTCATTTCTGACTAATGACTTCTGACAAACTTTTGCATTGGTTGAGAGATACTCTCATTACAGAATTTGATTGCACAATGTAAATCTATATTCCATCGGCCATTAAAACATGATTTCGTGATAAATGACATTTCCAATTAGGAAAATTAGAAAAGTTTCGTTGCTAAACTTCTTTTGTAAAAATTGTTAGACGATTACTTTCAAAAAATTAAAAACTACATAAAAGAGTTACATTAATGACAAAACGCATAACAGACTTCTAATGTTGATATACGTTGCTATATTGCGTATCTAAGAAATCACTTGAACAATTTATCGATTACTTCGTTAGCTCATAGCTAACGAAGTTCACAAAGCATAAGCACCTCTGCATGTAGTGCATTCGTATTAATCTTTCGCGTACACTGTATAAAATTTTAGTAAGACACGAAATGTTTGCAAAACGCTCAAAGTTGAATTTAATGCAAAAGCCAATGGAAAACGTTGTTGTACCCGAAAGCTTCGATCTAAAGGCAGATGTTTTCACAATTTTGAAAATATTTGGACTAGATTTTTCAGATCCTACTGTCAGAAGTACGAAGATAACATGGACATTCTGTACTAAATATTTTCTCTTAACGTCTTTCTTTGTACAATTTGTAAGTTTTATTTCTACTGCTATTCTTACATTAGACTACCAATCCAACCTCAAGCAATATATTACTGATGTAATGTTCAGTTTAAACAATCTTATGGTGTGGCTACATTTCATCCTCAACAGAAGAGATGTATTTGAAATAAGCACTAAATTACTAGATGTATCATCAAACCTACACGTATCTCCATCGAAAAACATCTTGAAGTTCGTCTTTATATTGCTATGTACTATTTATTTATATTCTGTTTTCATCACTCTGTATGCACAAACTGAAGAAATGTGGAACAGAGGAATTGATGATGTGACTTTTCAACTAATGGATTCCCGCTTAGTAAATCGAAAATCTAAAATTGTTGTAATTATTGTTTGGCAGGCTCTCTTTCTTTACGCTACAGTTTCAATTATCTTTGGTTTTCTGGGTCTTTATCTTATCATATGCCGAAGAATGGCGGCCATAATGCGTAAACTAATCAAAATAAGCGAAAGTATGATAGCTGAGCAAAACTTCTTTGCTACAGAAGTTGAAGACTCTTTTACGCAATACGATTCTATAATTTCCTTGTTCCACAAAATCAACTCTCTTCTGGCCTTTCCAGTGTTTTTAGAGTACACCACTAACGCGTTAGGAATTTTCTACGGAATACTAAGACTAATGAAACATGTTGCATCAGATGGTTACGCTAGAGAATGTTTTTTTCTCATAAATAACTTTGCTGTGTTAACGTCGATTTCTTTTGCTGCTTCTACCGTAAATGACCTTGATAAGATTGCAAAGCATACTTACTACAAACTTCTCCGAAAGTTGGAGTTAACTGGAATCTCCAAAAGAAGAAGTGTCAGCATTGCAGCTTTTTCGCAGATGAACTCTGGCCCCCCATTTGCACTCTCGGCCTGGAACTGTTTCAATTTCACGAGAGGCTTTTATCTTACGGGCATTGGATGCATATTGACTTATTCACTACTTATAGTAGGAATATGAGTTCACTGATACTGGCAGTTTTTTGGCATATTCCGACTATCTCAGACAGAAATATCATTCTTCGTGTTCAGTGCATGCACCTAATCAAAAATGATTAACCCTTTAAGGCGCGGTGTCTTTGCTGTGAGGACACAAAACGTTCCTCAAAAAATATTTGATTATTTGTATAATTGTCAAGATTATTTACAGCACATTTACTAAACGCTGGAAGAATACGACGGAAACTTATTGATACAGTAGAACAACTGGATACGCTGCCCAATGCTAAAAAAAAAAAAAGCAGCCGTTGTCATCGCTCCATTTAAGTACCAGAAAGATATATGACTATCGAATTGTTCATCGTGTGCCACAGATCTATAGACCATTTTTGACACAGCTGGTCTCTAGATTTGTGGCCCACGATGAACGATTCGATCGACCGATATTTTTCTGGTAGTTAAATCGATCGATGGCAGCGGCTGCCCTTTTTTGAACATTGGGAAATGGTTGCTCTTCAACGGGTTAAAAACACTACATCATACTATTGCTGAAATCATAAATT
The DNA here is from genome assembly GCA_038373885.1 of Cheiracanthium punctorium. Taxonomy (NCBI): domain Eukaryota; kingdom Metazoa; phylum Arthropoda; class Arachnida; order Araneae; family Cheiracanthiidae; genus Cheiracanthium; species Cheiracanthium punctorium. The sequence continues at coordinate 54,879 of JAWZYV010013335.1, read as the reverse complement.
CAAGGCCACGTTTTACAACAACAACATGACGCAACCGAACAGTAAATTTTCAAATCATCTCTACTCAAACGAATGCACATGCCTTACAGCATGGGCTTCGGCAGCATAGGGCAAGGGGGGCAATGCCCCCCCCCTGGATTTTTGCATGCAGTGTTTTCCCCTGCTTTTTTGCTCTTTCCAATATGGTAACCATGCGTTGAAGTAGTCTTTGCCGCCCACGGGAGATATTCTGCCGGCGCCCATGTCTTACAGATGAATTGATACAGCTATTCCAACGATTGGGGATTTGTACGAGGTGAAGAGTGCGTTTAAAGTTCCCCACAAGAAGAAGTCACATGGACTGAGATACGGGGAATATGGCATCCCATACAAGTTACTGTTACACGGGAATAATTCAAATCAAAGGCTCTGTCACCGAAGTATTTCTCAAAGAGCTATCTCAAACACCTGTCAGCAAAGAAATAGACTAACGAAATGACTTTCTGTGCTTCTCAATACTATTTAAAGCTTCACGTACTAGAGCACCACTTATTACTCAGTACTGTAACAATTTCTGCAAACCGGTGTATAACAGTTTCGAGACCTATATGTGCACTATATCACAGATTTCACTTTCCTGTCTCTTAATGTTTCCCATTTATGTCTTTTCGAAATTTTAGCGTCCTTTCTGAAACTCCCTATACATAACTCGCGGAAAATTTTTAGTGTTATACTTACCAAGATTTTCTCTCAATAATTAACCCAGCAATACTCGCGCAGGTTATAAATACCCGCTGCGTTTTTGTTTTCGATGAGCCTTCCAATTTTTTTTTTTTTTTTTTTTTTTTTTTGGAAAATGGATGAAACAACTTCGTGCAGCTGATTCTCCGTCATAACTTTAAACGAAAAAAATTTGCTTAAAAATTCTTCATTTGGGTTTTCCGATATCACCACGTCCCTATTAGCACAATTAGTCCAAAAGACGTTTAAAACACGTTTTTTAACGTCATAAACGTGTGTCCAACGTAATTTGAACGTTTTTTGAACTAGTTTTGCTACTAGGGGTCGGGTGAGTGATAACCTGCGCGAGTACTTATGCTGTTCGGAGCTATAGTTTATTTTCGATGTACCCTCCTAACTTTTTGATTTCTGAAAATTGTTGAGGCCTGGTGCAGCGTACTTTAAGGTCATAACGTTCAAGGGGGAAAATCTGTAGTCAAAGTTTTCGAATAGGGTTATGGCCACACCGGGTTTGTAACACCCTGCGTGAGTACTTGTACTTTTTCTGAGAAAGGCTCTGGTTCTGAGTATATAAACACGTTTTCATGCGGTTCTTCGAGTAGTATATATAAACTTATGGTTACAGTTATATTAATTTATTTATTGATTCATATTTTTACTTCTCATGTATCGGTTTTACGGCGAAAAACATAAAAAAGCACTCTTGGGTATGAGCTACCTTGCGCGAGTAATTTCGTTCGTTTTTTTCGTCGCGTAATCCCGGTTTAAGAATGCAGCTGCTTTAAGAACACTTCATGAAATGTGAAAATAAAAAATATTGCAAAACGTAGGATTGCGTATTTAGTTTTGCAATATGGTCAATTAATGTCTTTTTTTTTTTTTTTTAGTTTCCATGAAACAGCGACCGATACTAATTACAACATTTTCAATGAGGAACATGCTATTGTGAATTTCAATTCATCGTTTCCTGTTTGCTTGAATGGTTTAAAATTCAATATAGGGTTATGTACATATAAAATTACCATAGTGAAATAAAGCAAAATGATTTTCTAATATACAGCTAAAACATTATTTGTACTGTGCTAATTACTTATTACTACACCGCGGATTATATGCACTTAAAAAGTGACAAAATATGCATGCAAATATGCATCAAAAAAATCTAAAAATATGCTCTAAAAATCTAAACATATGCAGCAAATAGCTGAAAAAATATTCACATATTAACTGAAAATAAAAAAGTATTTACTTGTACGTATTTACTTGTAAAAGTATTTTCTATCCCTTACCTTGCAATTATGACACATTTTTTCTCTTTGAAACTTCAAAACATCATGAAAGACAGAATGAGAAATTTTTATTCACAATCTCAGTGATATGAAATATGAATTAAAGCTACTTTCAGTAATTTTTGTCGAAATACACAGCTAAGTGTTTTTTTTTTTTAATTTTCAATAGTAAGGCTTTGTATTTTATCATCTAAAATCATTTTATATGCTGAAAATGTTCTTTCAACATCAACGAATATCACTGGCTTTTTTATTTAAAATAAAAATCAGTTTCTCAATGATTTCTTCTCCTAAGGACTCTGGAATCTTACCAAAGCACTCCTGTACTTTTACAACTTAACTCATTTCATCACTCAGAAGCAGATTTTGATATTCTAATTTTCTGATGTCTGTTGTTAAGAAGGAAAAATGTGTTTCGATTATCAATAGACCTTTTCGGATGGACATATCGCTAAGCATTTCTTCCGCAGTGAAAAAAAGAAGAAGAATCGACGCTGTCCAAAGCATTATCTACATCTTTTATGGAGTTAGGTCTTGTCCATAATCCGAAATCCACGTCTCCATCAGGGTTGGTGTGCTTGCTTTCATTCTAGCTTTTTTTGAAATTTTAATGTATAGGCTGACTTAATTTAAATTGTTGCTAATACACACGATAAAAATTGAAAGGGTATATGCTATTTTGCTTAAAACCTGAGGTTGTATAAATTTTTCAAAGCGTGGGACTTAAAGAGTCTCCCTATTAAAAAAAGAAGTAAAGGCCGCTGGCGCTGTCAAAGCTTGTGGACCTATCTCCTCCTAAACCGTAGGGATTTGAGTTTCGACTAAGGTGCCCACAGATTCGAAAAATTCCGAGGAACCCGCTAAGCTCATTTAAATTTCGAAAATCGAATTATTGTAGAAGATATTAATAAAAAACTCAAAAAATAAACCGAATGGTTGCCAGATTTGGCATAAAATCATTCATTCCTTTGCAACAAAGCGTTTTCAAGTATCTAGAATCGCGGGAAATTTACAAACATGAGTTAGAATTACGCCCATTTTACGCCAAAATAAAAACTATATGAAATAAGTAACTCAAATGTGTTACACAAAGTTGACAATTTTCAAATAGTAAGTTTTCTTAGACAAGAGGAGTTTAGAATTAGCGATTATTCATTTTTCCAAAACGGAATAACTAATATCTTGAAAATGAAAAATAATTAAAATGCAGATTATTTTAAAGCCGGTTCTCGTTCAGCTGGATTATTTGCTACCAGTAGAAATATTAGGCGACGTAAACTATGCCATTATAGCAGTTATAGTACACTTTGTTAGCGCGACGAGATGGTATAATTTGTGGTGTTAAGTACGCCAATCTGCAAACGCTTATGTAAATGAAAATATGGATAACCGTTTTCCGGTAACCTCAAATGAACAATAAAGGTATTTACACATGCTCACAAGATATAGGTTGTGAGCATGTGTAAATCGCCAATAATGAAAAGTTGCCATTGGTGGCAGGCTATTCTATCTGTTCCGTAGCTTTTATTAACTTTACATGTACGCAAGTAGTCAAATAATGAAAAATCCCCATGGGTGGCAAATTCGCAAGGTGACCAATAGGTTTTACATTATTAAAAATACAGCTGAAACATATGTTCTGATTTTATTACGCTTTAGCTCCTAATTAATATAACTTTTGAATGGCAACATTAAATATTATTGTGTTTCTGAGGAGTGCAAATAATTTTTCCAGCGATTATAAGCGGAGTCCGCACTCCAGGTGGAATATAGCTCAGGACCCGTACAACACGGATTCCCATAACAAAATATCTTCCGTGTTATGAGGGGTAGGGAGTCTACTGTAGTGTGGAGTTTAAATTTTTATGTACCAATGAAGATGCAAGAACCAAGCAATGTGTAACTTAGCTCAGTAACATTCTATCTGATCCAATCTTCCGGTTTTGTCTGTTGAAATTATGTCTTTTTTACGAATAAGCCTTATTAGGGGCCGAATGCCTCATACGAAAAGCGAGCGTAGCGAGTCTGGGGACCTTGGCCCCTATTTAAAGAAAAAAATACTGAAAGGAAATTTTAAAAAAAAGCTAAAGGGATTGAAATATGCATCCAACAGAGAAAATGTGTCATTTTATGCAAAATCATCAAAAACACCTGAAATATGCAATTGCATATGCAATGCATATTTATTGGATATACGCGGATTATATGCGATTGCATATAATCCGCGGTCTGCTTATTACTTAGTTTTAAATGTTTTCTCATGAGCTGTCATGAAATTTCTGTACAAAATTTCATTTCATACAGTAGAGAAATATGATGCTTCAGGTGATTGTAAAATATGTAAGAGTAGTTTAAAATTACACTTGGAGGTAGGTATACATGCACTAAAATTGCCTTAAAGAAATGAATGAAAGTATTTTCTTTGTATAATTGTAGCTATAACTTTACTGATACGTCACGATCAAACTCCATGAGAGGTAAGTTTCTCTGTTCCGGAATGGCAATGGTTGTAAGAGAAAAAAAAAAAAACGGTTTGAAAATATGGCGAAGGAAAAGCGCTTAATATGTTTGTGCTGTGCTCTTGGAGGATCTAATTGTGTACGCTTGTACACGAAATATTGTTTAGCAGTCATTTGTACGTCGGATGAATTTTAATCATTCAGTCAAAAGTTGACTTAATGTCCATTTAAAAGCCTGAATATTATCCCATAATATCTCATATCTGCATTATTCAGAAGGCCGCCTCGAATAAATTTGGGTTGTCACATATAACCCAAAAGTTCAAAGATTTTGAAAAAAAGAAAAAAAAAAGAGTTTAAATAAATATACATGAATTCAGTAAAATGCGAAAAAGAGGGTGTCCGAAAAGTCCTTGACACATTTAAAAAATTCACAGAAAAGTAACAAATTGCCGTATGAATATGCAGTTTGCACAATAATTCTTCTGAGGTTCTGGATTTATTTTTTTTTTTACATTGTTAAAAAAAAAAAAAAAAAAAAAAAAACAATTCCAATTTAAGTTTATAGGTGGAGCTGTACTGTCACAGTAAGAAAAACAAATATAATTCGAGGTGAATTTTATTAAGCAGAAAGCAATACCTTTCGTTACCATGGTTCAATGTGTGTACCTTTTGTGTCTCAAACCCCATCTAAACGGTACTCAGGTTCATCCCATACACTCAAGTCATCAATGTCCATGTCTTGTACAGTCACATCCGATCTTCGTGGTCAGCCACTTTTTTTTTTTTTAAATCTAAAACGCTTCCAGTCTCTAAAAACTTTTCACGCCAGGCCAAAGTGCTTTTTCGACTCGGAGGGTTTTTCTTAAACATGTTACGAAACTTTCTCTAGACTGTAGTTATGGATTTGATTCGAAGTACCAACCTACGCAGTGCGCTTTCTCAGTCGCAGTCACCTTAGCTAGAATGAATATTCACCCACCATCAATGCTGTTTGAAACTCACGAAAAATCCCTATTTGCTCTCATTGCTGCAAACTCGAGATGCAGCGCCATCTATGAACTTATTTTGTAAGTAATCCGTTAAGATTGAAAAATAATTTCTTGATTTTGTGAAGCGTTACTGTGCGAACTGCATATTCATACAATGATTTGTTGCTTTTCTGCGAAATTTTGGAATGTGGCAAGGTCTTTTCGGACACTCTGTTTTAATCTTCCCTCCAATTCTGTGCTGTTTTTATTTTAATATATGTTATTGATCTTTTCTTCAACTTTGTCATCTGTGAACGAAACTCCCTACATTCATTTTCACAATCAATCCTAGTAGGAACTATATTTTTGGCGACCCCGGGTGGGCAGGTTTTATTTTGTAGTTTGATAACGGTAAGAAAATTGAATTTCTCTTTTGAAGTGTTTGATATAATTGCATCGTGAACGTAGACGTTTATCATTGAATGCATGAACAAATTTAATTCGATAAAGATGCAAATTATTAAACAAAATAAAACACCACAGCGCACTGCATTAACGAAAGCATACATTAAGTTAGAAAGTGTATTGACAAATGAAAATGCTAACGCGGAAGAAATTGAAATGTGTTTACATTTGCTTAAGCAAAAAACGAAGTCATTAGAGTTAAAACATAAAAATTATTTGGATGCTTCAAAAAACGAAACAGAATTCACAGCTGAATTTAATATTTCAGAAGAATATAGAGAAAAGGCTTTGAGAATAGAATTAAGGTCTAAATGAGTATTAGAGAATATTAAAAGCAAACAAATTAATAATTTAGGCAGTAATTCTGGCAATAATTCTCATTTGGCTGTGTGCGAGAATCCGTATAAAGCGATTTCCTCACGTCTTCCTGAAGTATAAATTTGGCGGTGAATTAAGAGACTACCTTCTAGAATCAGTTTAAAAACATTCACGCAAATATAAATTTAACTTATTTGGCTAAATTTCATTGCTTAGTTCAGTGGACAAAAATTTAGTCAGAAGCTCGTGAGCTGATTGAATCTTTTCCTGTTACTAATCAAAACTACCCTTTGGCGATAGAAAGCTTAGTTGAAAGATATGGACGAAAAAAACTATTAATTGATTTTTATGTAGATAATTGTTAAAACTTGTTTTAAACAACGCTAAACGCTACTAAAAAGAAACAAGATTATTTAAGTGGTTTGTATAATAAACTTTCTATTCAACTTCAGGCTCTAAGTAGTTTAGTGTAACTACAGATCAGTACGGCATAATATTATATCCGTTAGTCGAACGTTTGTTACCGGCTCATATATTGCGATCACTTGGTTCCTGGTCATTCTGGCATTCCTGGTAATGAGATGGCGGATACTCTTGCCAGGTTGGGCTGTGGCTCTTTTTTTGTTGGACCTGAGTCGGTTCTCGGTATCTCGAGTAAATGTTACAGGGATAGTGTTTAGCCACTTTAGCAAGCTCAGTATTCCAGCTGGCTTAAGACTAATGGCCAGAGGCAGGCCAAAGAGATCAATCTTGGCTTTTCTGGTGTTAGATGCAAGGAACTTCTGTGTCTCAACAGGTCCAGTCTCCGTAGGGCTATTGGCCTGTTAACTGGGCACTGTTGCCTTAAAAGGCATCTTAACATAATGAAGGTTGTCGATGATCCCACTTGTCGGGGTTGTTTTCTTAAGGAGGAAACTGCTTTACACATCCTCTGTGAGTGTGAGTACTTCTCTGATTATAGGTTTGAGCATCTTGGGCGTATGTCATTGAGCCCTGGGAGCTTCACAAAATATCTGTTAGGTCTATGCTGATGCTCGCATCTGCTACTGGGCTCTTTTCGTAGGGCCTTTTCCATATTGCTTGGGGATGATACAATAGACCCATGGTCGCGGTGCCTGGCTTTTTTTGGGCCTCCCCTCCAAGTCATAAGTCATAGCATTTCCAGATTGATTTTGCTACCGTTCAACAATAAAGAAATGTTTGGCACTTCGCAGGCTGGTTATTTCGTACATTATAGTATCAAAAACAAAAATAATTACTTTATATATACAGTTTTGAGCAGCATCTGCGTAAAAAACGGAATTGCTGTATCCAAAATGGAGAAAGACATTTATCCCCATAACACGCCAAAGCTCCCGCTACGGGCTATATTTCCTAAATGCTTTGAGTTAAAAAAAAAAAATCAACTGTTCTATAATAGAGGCATGCAATGTATGTAAAAAATGTATATACATTTAAAAATTTCTATCTGATTCTCATAGCGGCGTTTAATGGGTTAAGGTCCTTTTCGGTATCGTCCAGCCATCTTGTTTGTGGTCGTCCTCGGGCACGGGATTTCTCAGGGTTTCTAAAAGTGTATATTTTAGTAGGGTTAGTGTGGCCGAGCCATCGCTTTAGCATTCTGTTGAGGATTCGTAGAAAGGATTTTTTTACGCGAGGTAGGTCTGTTAACCCTACGCTCAACCCCACTTTAGTTGTCCCTTACGACATTCAGTGGGATACATTGGGACTAATCTTACCCCTTGGTTACCACATGGCCACCATTGGAGCACCTCGGTCACCACACAGGGTTTCGATGCAGACGTTGCCGATAAATTAATGACTGGTCTACGAGAAAAATTAGAGACAGGATTTGTGGCATTAGAAACCAAGTTAGGTTGGACTCTGATAGAGTGGCGGCTCGTGGGATACAGCAAGTACTGCCGGGCTGCACTTGAAATTATCAGCACATACTTTAAAATAATTTATTCTATAAATTTTCTTAAATTCAGATTAGAATTATGGAATTCCTATGGTAAATTTTTAAAAAATCTCAAAAAAAAAAGTATTGTAGTAACGGCCGGATCGCTCATTCGGAAAAAAAACCCCTTTAATCTTCCCGCAATTCAACTGCGAAAGTCGTTGGTACAGCCCTCAGCGCTGATTAAGGAATTAGCAGCACCGTTCCCATGGTAACGACTACGTAAGCAGCTTCTCCGGCTTAGGATAGCATAGGGTGTTTTAGCTAAGACTCAGCTGAAGAAAGGTTTTCTGATTTTTGCTGCACTGGCGAATTCGACGAACTAATTGGCTCGGACGAGAAGTGAGGGAGAGAATAAAGGCACAGAATATATGTTCTAGCCCAGCGTTTCTCAACCTGAGGGCGCCCCCCGCAGAACGTTTGCAGGGGGGGGGGGCGAGAAAAACTATAGAGCAAGTAGTGATGCATGTTTTTAAAAAATCATCTTATTTATTCTCATTTTTACTCAAAAATATATCCATTTTCGCTTAAAATGTTCATTATTAAAGATTAAAAAACACAATGTATGCTGAAAAATGTGAGGGAGGGGAGCGCCACTGTAAGTTAGCCTTTGTTGGGGGGGAGGGCACGACGTTAAAAGGTTGAGAACCGCTGTTCAAGCCCATTCTAACGGAAACAATAGTAGTTTTTTTTTTGTCTGGGAAGGTTGAAAGTTTACAGCTTTATATTTGTTACTGTGTCCATGTGTTATTGGAATCTGTGATTTAACCGTTTTGAAACATGGAGCCCCGTTATTATCCAGTTTGCGTCTTGCTTGAAACTCCGTTTAACACATGGAAAGAAGATGATAAACGACAACCACTAAAAGAAAATAGACCGACACCAAAATTGTCCATTCATAAGAAAAAAGCAGGTTCGTCTCAGCATGGTCGTAGGTTCCATTCATCATGATATGCACTATTCTCGTGGCTATGGGGCAGTTTTTATTTACAAAAAATGTTTTATTGGCCGTGTTTAATCGTTGAGATAAAAAAGAGCGTTTGGAATGGTACAGGATAGGATGGATTAACCACCATCACAAGAGCATGTAAAACACATGAAGGCTCAATCGAACATTAAAAAAATTCTTTAAAATTTAAGGAGTTAATAAGAAGTGGGAGCTAAATTGCTGACGCATTAAAGGAAAACTCTCGACTTTATATTGCTGAATTTATCAAGAAGGTAAGCCTGAATAGACGCTTCATGCAATTACCCATCAAAGCAGTATTGTTTTTAAGTAAGCAAGAACTGGCATTAAGAAGACATGGCGAGCGAGAAATTTCTTTAAACATGGGGAATTTTAAAGAGCTTTTAAAATTAATAATATCTGAATTAAAACAACGCCTTTTTATGAGGACATCACTGACGGATTCGCAAGTTTAAAAAGAAAGGAAGATTGATTTGACTTATAAAAAATAAGTAAGTTTTTTTTTCTTCTTTCTTTTCTTTTCTTCTCAAGTTATCTTTACAAAAGAAAATTCTCAGAAAACTTCGAATCAGACACGGATTAATGCAATTTTGAGGATAGGAGCGGCTGGTTGAAATTTATGTCCATTTTATGGAAGTAAAATAGGATCTCCTCCCTTTTTGTTTAAATCCTGGATGAGGGCTTAATCCGCCAGCTTTCGAATTCAGTAACATAGATTTTCCATTCCTGTCCGGAGGAAAGGGGGGGTCATATGTTTCCGGCTGCACTAACATTTTTGACCACGGGCCGCCACTGTTCTGATGGGTAAAGTACCCCGATATACCGACAAAAAGATGCAAGTATGAATACCATAACCATGTTATCTCAAGCAGATATTCCTGTTTCTTCACTGTGGGATCTAGAACTACTGGGTATGCGAGATCCCATTGAGCGAAATTCAAGAGAAGAAACTGAAAAATCTGCTATGTTTTTTTTTTTTCTAGATATAGTTCGTCAAAAGGAATATGAAAGATACGAGGGCAATATGCCTTGGAAAGTGGATCGTACGTTTCTAACAGACAATTACGAGTTGTGCTTGAAAAGACTTGAATCTACTCCCATTAAGTTAGAAAAAATCGCTTTCAGAGATGAGTTACCTGCTGGAATCTACTACCTGGAAAAGAGTTACCTGTTGGTACCCATTACCTACCTCACCGTCCCGTCATCAAAGAAACATCCACAACATCTTCAATGAAGATAAGATCGGTCTTCGATGCCTCTGCTGAGATCCATAGCCATCCGTCATTAAACAATTGTTTGGAGACTGGAAATAATTTGATTGAATCAATTCCTTCTATTTTTGCGAGATTTAGACTGAAACCAATCGGTGTAATTTCAGACATCAGAAGAGCTTTTCTACAAATATCTTTACTGGAGAAAGATCGTCATGCCGTCATGCTCGAGTTGTCTTTGGCGTTACCAGCAGCCCTTTTCTGTTAAAGGCGGTTATTAAGTACCATTTATCAAAAGAATCAATAAAAGAACTTTACTCTGAAGAACTTCCAAAAAAAATTATAACATATTTTTCATGTCGATAATTGCGTAACTAGTGTACAGAATAATGCTGAACTAGAAATATTCGTCTAATCTGCAACTAACGTAATGAAAGAAGGGATGTTTGATCTCAAAGCAGGCCCGGACTGGCCAGGTCGGCTGGTCGGCGATCGCTGAGGGCCCTGGCTCAAGGGTGCCCCGGAGAGGCCCCAAAATTGATAGACTGCTTTATAATTAGAGTAATTTGATATATACTGGGTGATTGCTAATTCAGGGTACAAACTTTGACGGATGGTATAAGACATTGTAACAATCACATTTTGTATAGGAATGTGTGGTCAAAAGTGAAGTGTCGAAGCACAAACACAGAAAAGTACAAATGATAGGAAAAGTGTTTTATTTTCATAACCTCGTTTACAAATGGAATTAATTTACAATAAGTGTTCGAAATTGCGTCCATCAGCATTGATACATGGTTGACGGCGTCGGTGTAGCGATTGACGAACACTTTCAAAGATACTAGGAATTTCACGCACAGTGACGGATAATCGAGCAACGAGATCCTCATCGGAGTCTACTGGAGTGGCATAAACATCATTCTTCAAATGTCACCATGAAAAGAAATCGAGGGGCATCAAATCGAAGGACTGGGGTGGCCAAGAAATGAGATAACAGTGGCCATTGAGTCGATGTGGCAGTAGGTATGTGCCAATCAAAAAGTCATTTACAATACCAGCCCACAGATTGACACTGTAGCGTTCTTCAAACGCATGTGGTCGCGTTGCGTTAGGATTCTCGTTTGTCTACACATGGCAATTGTGCACATTAAAGACACAATGGTGTGTAAATGTCGCCTCATCTGTAAATAACACATGGGCGGAAAAGTTCGGCTACAGTGAATATTGCTACAGAAACCACTGGCAGAAATTCCTTCGCAGAAAATAGTCTTCTAGTTTCAAAGCACATAGCTGCCAACTCTTCCGGATTATCATCAACCACTTTTTTTGAACAGGAGGATTGGACTTAATATTTAACAGAAATTTTGAATTTGATGGCAGGGTTTATAACTTTTTTAAAAAAATACTTATAGAAATTTACTGTTCGGAAAAAGTGGTTGATGCTGTTTGTGGTGATGTGGTGATGATGTTAATTTGTCCACTTTTGGCGATAGAATCGACAATCAGGGATTTAGCATTCATTCCCTCGTCAATTCAAAGCGTACGCGGAGCGTAAAAGCTGCTTGCCGGCAGACAGACTGTTGTAACAGGGAAAGTAGTTTTACAGGCATAAATACCTTCCATTCAGGTGCCCGCCTCCGAAACAATTCCAATTACAGTATTGGCTGGAATACATCACGACCCGAATACAACGCGAACCTAAAACATCCCTTCAAGATAATTAGAAAAATCGCATATTTACACCTCGAATTTATCACGAGTCGATTATCAAGGGCATTCAAGATAACCGAATCTGAATAATCCATTTGATCGATAAGCACATGACATTCCAAATCCCGAATAGTCAAATAGCGAATACTATTAGAACAGTGAAAATTCCGAAAATTATTCAAAAGAAATCGCGAATAATAATGGAATAGAAATCGTAGCAAAATCGGGATATTCCAATAGTTACAATCGCGAATACTGTTCGAATAGAAATCGCGAATACTGTTCGAATAGTATAAATCGCGAATATTCACTATTCGATTAACAGATTACTGATTCTGTTCGAGTAGCAGTAATCAGTGACAGATATCACACAATTTCAACAAATATTAAATTTGTTGGTGCAATTCAATCCTTAGTCGGAAGGCCGTTTAAGGGATTCTAATGTGCATTCACGTTACATCTAGATAAAAACCGCACAAAACTCCACACCGTTAGATCGAATTTTAAAAAACGAAATTTTTAAATTTAAAAATAATCAATTTGAACTCAGTTTCAAGTAAACTGTTGATTGACTACATTCGGATTTTTTTTTTTCATTTTTTAAGGAATTGCTGATTTATGTCATTATATTATAGAAAATAGTCAAATACCGTTAATATAGTTCAAGTTGATTATAAATTACTATCTCAACTTTCAATAGGTATAGCTTCTAAGAAGTATAAGGTAGCGTTTTGTCACACACATCGTTTTCAAGTCAGATGAAGTTTCACTGGATTGATTTTAAGAATTTTTCTTTCCCGAAAAATGTTTAGGATGAAGTGAGGAATCCCAACTTAAGGATGTTCCATTTGAAGATCGATCGTCTTCACAGGACGCTTCAAAAGCAAATCAATGATGTTAAACACTCTAAAAATTAAAAATTACGCTTCTTCACCCAATGCACAATGGACTAGTACTAGCAGTGAAGCTGCATGTCTCATGCAACTTTCAGAAAAAATTCATAAGCACAGCACAGATATCGTCTTCAAAATGGACCGAGGAGTCACATGTTTGGGGAAATATAGTGAAATTTTCCCCCAACGTTTAGCAATTTTTCCTGAGTATTTTGTAAAGTTCATTTTTTCATAAGAGTTCACAGTAAAATTTGTAAAGAGCAGCGCTGAAAAAAAAAACGGTTTTATGTCTTCCACTGTACCTCACGTACAACAGCAACCTCCGTTCAGAAGAAAATCGTAGATTTCATATAATATTTTCGCTTCTTCTGGTTTTATTCTTTAAGGCTGATATTTCCCTAAAGAGGTAAGTCATTTTTTTCAGAATTAAAAAAATTCATTTGATAAAAAAATCTCTGGCTGATTTCCGTGAATTGCAATCAACTTATTACAACTTTATTATCACAGTAGTTAATGCAATTTTCTTATATGTAAGTATTGTGCGTGGTTTTATTTCAAAATAACAGCCGAATGTGCATAATTATAACTTCCTATCGTTTTATTCAAATTGGCGTAATTTCATTCCAACGAAATTTCCGTTAAAAGGAAGTGTTACGGTATCGAGGGGTTCTTCGTAACGCAAACATGCTCTATTAGTTTCAGTAGTTTTTGCTAGGAAACATACTCACAAACGAAAAACGATGCTACCTTACGCTCCCTCAAATAAATAATCCGTCTTATAAAGTAAATTAAAATGTCGCGGTTTTTAAACTTGTCTTACGTAGTCTGTGAGAGGAATGATTTGAACGAGACCGGGTCCAAAGTGTGTCTGTCTCGAGGATCGAAATTGAACCAACTTTCCCTTGCGTTTAAAAGTTCTTACATCTGTTCTTTTTGGAAATCGTGCAACTTTTGAACAGCTTTTTAAAAAATCGAATTGAGCTAGGGACTACAAAAATTTAGATTTTTTCTTTAGAAGTCAACATACTTAATTTTGCAATATTTCCCCAAATGTGTAACACTTCGTGCGATTTTAGGACGATATTTTTGTGCTCATAAATTTTTTTTCTAAATATTGCATAAGACACATGGGTTGGCTGTTAAGATTAGCTTACTATTACGGAAGAAACTACTGTTAGTGAAGAAAATTATTAGTTTTTTCGAGTACATCATTGGTTTGTTTTTAAAACAGCTCAAAACACTCGTGCTGACTTTCATTTTTCAAAAAAATCACTTTGAGGAATTTAAAAAAAAAAACACCTTAAGGGTATTCCATCTGAAAAGATATCCCCTCCACAGAACTTTTGAACAAATTTAATTGTAAATCAATGATGTTAAACACTTGAAAAAATTAAAAATGTTTCTCCACCCAATTTACTATAGGCTAACACTAACAGTTAAGCTGCACGTTCTCATGCAACTTTCGGATAACAATTCATCGGCACAGAAAACTGCATTCCAAAATGGGCCAAGCAGTTAACCTGGTTAGGGAAGTATCGCAAAATTCCGTATGTTTAGCATTTTGTCATCCGAGTGTATCGAATCGCTTGTAGGTTTATTGTTTGTCACAGCTCACAGTGCAGTTTTTAAAGAGGCATTCTAAATATTTTCCAAGTCTCTAGCGCAATTAAATACTTTAGAGAGTTGTTCAAAATTGTGCATGTACACTTTGAGGGAAAGTGTACATCCACATCTGCCCAGGTGAAGAGAAGGGAGATGGTCAGCAGTTGTGCATATACGTTGTGGCGGGCCAGCGTACATGCAGAACTGCGCAACGAAGGAAGACGGAGAAGTATATATAGCAGTGAATGAAGTGGACTGTGCTTGATGTGGAATTGGCGGTTAACACTCCAATGGATGTGTTACATAGTCATGTAGCACCGTCAGTCAGATCTTCACAAAATCAAAACAACAAGATGTAAACAAAGCCCACGATGCCATTCCACTAGTTTTCCGCAGAAGAAAACCAGTGTCGACTGACCGCTTCCTGCACGGGGAAACCGGTTTCGCTGTACTTGACGGAAGAAAAAGATCGCACAGTAATTTTTTCCCCCGTAGGATATCTGGCAACAGGTTTCAAAGCGCGTCCGCTTAAGGGACGCTATCAGCAGTTGAAAAAAAAGCAGCGAAAGTTTTAAAGTGATAACGAAGTAGCTGTGAGAAATTTTCAACTCAAAATAATTTTACGTTTGGACTCTGCTGAAAAATGAACAAATTGTTGAACACATGTCACATCTTCCAGTTTTCTCGAGATATCAATGTACAATTCATCTGAATCTTTGTCACAAGGTTTTTGCAAAAAAGGTTGCAGAACGGTGACTGGTGCTAAGTTCTTATGTCATCAGTTTCGGCGAACCGTTGCGGAGATCTTCGATTTTGCTGATACCGTGCAGAATTCTTTCAGGATAGAATTCAAAGTTCTTGATCCTTCAGGGGGGAGGCTCATTTTCGCCCTTAGGTATGAGCGCCCACTCAAAGAGCTGCATAAAGTAGGTCTGCCTCATGTGACCCTTTTCATACTCATTTAAACGTAATAAATTTACACATACATACAATGCCGTCTTAGCGCATACGCGAACCCAGCTGTCGCCAAGGGCATCAACCCAAAAGGGGCTTCAGCTCGAAAAAAAGCTCTTCCCAAAATTATTATTTGAAAAAAAAAAAAAACTTAAAATCTTGCCTGACATCCAACGTCAAACTTAAGAAAGCATCTCCAAGCTTATGAAATAACTTTCGAAAAATTTGGGTTTTATGAAAGGATTCACGACTTGGAAGAGGAAGAGATAACACAGCATTGCGAAAATTTGACTTCTTATTATAAAAACGGCATCAATAAAGAAGACCTTATATTTGATAGCAGTGCATCTCAAACATTACAAAATGGAAGAATGAACAACTCTGCGAGAAATGTATCGAATGATAAACTATCCGATAATCAGCAGAAGGAGCAGAAAGTAATAGGGTACTGTTCATGATTCTGAAGAGGAGGCCAGTAGTTATGATTCGAAGAGGACAACTTTCAGTATTTCACTTTTGCATTATCATTTGCATACTGGTACACGACTTTTTCTTTCCGCCTTTCCCAATGTTGAAATCGCCATGCGGATTTTTACTTCCTTGTACGGAGTATAAGGAAGTAATGTGATCCCGAAAAATTTCGGTGGCCAAATTTCAACGAAAAAACCAATTTTGACTACCTCTAAATTTAATTTACAAATTTTTTCGATGCATCTCATCGTAAGTTAGCATGAACGATCATATAAACGTGTCTGCAACTCATTTTGACCAGCGGCGAGCCTATATTGGCCAGTTTTTCCATGCCGTCTGTACGTACGTACGTACGTATGTATGTATGTATGTAACTCGCATATCTCAAAAACTATTGGTCGTAGAATGTTGAAATTTTATATTTAGAGTTGTTCTAACATCTAGTTGTGCACCTCCTCTTTTGGTCTCAATCGAATGGATAGTTTATGTACACGACCGCCCAAAAGATTCGAAATACATTACGCTCTATGGGCCGAAATTCATTAAAACATGCACAATACTCGCATATCTTAAAAACTATTATTTTCATTCGATTAAAGCAGAAAAACTATCAAAGCTGAGTACCAAATAATTATGAACCTTGAAATTTAACATTGGAGAGGTGTTTTAAAAAGAATTGTATCAATAATTAGACTGCTGCCTCACAATGCTTAGCTTTTCGTGGGACAACTGAACATTTGTTTCAGTCTAATAACGGGAACTTCTTAAAGTTGTTAGAACTGCTTTCCGAATTTCGTTTGTTTATTTGTTTGTGTGTGATTATGGAAACGCTACACTAGGGCGATCTGCCAATGGGGGGTGCCTTGGTAGGAGGACTTTCTAAGGGGTTCTAACGCGTATTCAAGTTCCATCTGGAGAAAAATCTATGAAAACTCCAGACCGTTAGATCGACAGCCTCGCGATGGGACCCGAACCCGAGATACTTGCTTTCCGAGTTTCATCCAGTTATGGAAGAACATATTAGAAGAGTTCAACGCGAATCTAATAAATGTCTGTCACTGTTTAAGTAATAACATTCAAGATGAGTTGGTAAATTTAATGGGATTGGCTGTTTTAAACAAGGTTGTCAAAATTACGAAAACAGCTAAATATTTTTCGGTAACCGCGATTGTACTCCAGACGTAAGCCATATTGAACAACTATTATTAACAATAAGAGTCGCTGCTTTTGACTCCAAACAAATAAATATAAAATTGAAGAATTTTTCATTGGTTTTTTAGAAGCTAGTGATTCCACCGAGAGGGTTTGACAGAGCTTATTCTGACACATTTGGAGAAATTAGGTTTTGAGTTAAAGTGGCTTAGGGGACAATTATACGATAACGGTTCTAATATGAAAGGAGTAAGAAAGGGTGTTCAAAACAGAATAACTGAAAAATATCCAAGGGCGTTTTATGTGCCCTGTGCATGTCATTCTTTAAACCTTGTTGTGAATGATGCAGCATCTTCTTCTACAGAAACAGCAACTTTTTTCCCTGTAGTGCAAGAACTTTACACTTTTTTCTCTAGTTCTACGAAACGTTGGGAAATGCTTAAAACAATGTTTCCCATATAACTCTAAAGTCATTGAGTGCTACAAGATGGTCAAGCAGAATTAATGCGTTAAATTCATTACGATTTCAACTTTGCGAAATCTAAGATGTATTAATTGAAATAGTAGAAGATGTCAACAGGGATGCAGAAACGTAAGTTAGAGCTATAGGGTTAGCAAAAAATATTTAAAATTACAAGTTTATATGTGGTGTAATTCTTTGGCATGACATTTTACTTGAAATAAACTCAGTTTCAAAGCAATTGCAATCTGTAACGGTCAATTTATCAGATTGTGTAAGGATGTTATCCGAAACTGTAGTAAAGGTAAACAATTACAGAAAAACGGGATGTGATCAGGTCAAAATTTCTGCAAATGAAATTGCAGAAAATCTTGAAATCAGCATAGAATTCCCAACAGAAACTGAAGTTAGAGCCAGAAGAAAAAACTTCAATTCGATGAAAAAGCTGTCTACGAGCCTTTAACAGAGGAGAATAAATTTAAAATTAAATAAATTTAAACTTTTTAAACTATATTCTGGACATTGCATATAATTCTCTTAATGAACGATTCACGCTTCTTGAAACCCATAACAAAAATTTTAAGTTTTTATATGATATTTTAAAACTCAGAGATATTGATGACAAAACGCTAGAAAAGAACTGTATCAATCTCCAGTCAATACTTTCGATCAAAAATGAATCTGACGTTAATGAGAGTGCTCTACAAGAAGAATTACGTGATGTATCTAGAATGCTGCCCTATTTAATGAAACCTTTAGATGTTTTAAAATATTTGTGCAAAAATAATTTAATTTCTTTGTATCCAAATACTGTCATAGCATTGAGAACTTTGCTAACACTCCCAGTGTCAGTCACTAGTGGGGAATGAAGTTTTTCTAAATTAAAATTAATCAAAAATTATCGAAGAAGTTCAATAAGCCAAACAAAATTAAGAAACCTGTCAATAATTTCTAGTGAATCAACATTGGCTGCTATTCTAGACTACACATCCCTAATCCACGAATTTGCTAAAGTTAGAAGAGTAAAATTATAATAGTTTGTTGTTAATGTTAGTAAAATAAATATAGCATTTGTACATTTTGTGTAGTTTTGCTTTTAAATCATAATGAGCATTTATTTTATGGAAGAAACATTTAAGGGGTGCTGTGGCGTACACAGATTTCCTTTAACGGGGGATGAGATTAAATGTAATCCTTTCGTTAAAAATGAAAAATTAATGGATTTCATGTTAATTTTTTTTCGGGGAGGGGAGGGGGGGGGTTGAACCGCTTACCCCCCTTTATACTGAAGAGGCGGCATTTTGAAGACTCGCATCATACTGAGAAAATCTACCGCACGGCCCTGCAAAGGTGCTAATTGGTACAGGGCTAAACAACGCTCCTAAACAATTAGATTGGACAAGAATTGAAAGTAAATTTAGAGTCAACGAAATTCGTTGGAAGTTTAGCTCACCCTCCTCTCCATGGTGGAGAGACTTCTGGGAACGCTTGATTTGAAATATCTTTTAAGGAAAAATCTTGGACGCTCCTGTTTGTCCTACAAGGAATTGCAGACTCTAGTCCGTGAATGCGAATCTGTCATGAATCGTTGACCGTAAACTTACATATCCGAGGAACAAGAACTGAAAACCTTGACCCACTGAATGCTTCTTCAGGACTTTCCATTAAATGATGTTCCTGATTTAGATCAAATAGAAAGGACTAATATTGTTTTGCAATGGAGATGTATTCAGAAAGTTCGTGAAAATCTAAAACAAAGGTTTAAAAGGGAGAATCTAGGTTTCCTTCGTTCTTCAGTTAACAAAAGAGAAGATAAAATAAATGTAGGTGACATAGTGTTACAGATAGTAGGTGATATACACTCATGTCCATAAATTAAGGATAATTCAGAATCACACAGAAATTGATCTCTAAAATAAAAATTTCACCTGTGGAATGAATGATCACACACATCTTGAAGAAGAATATGCAAATTACAGGAAACCACCAGATGGCGTGGATGGTACGTCACAATGACGAGAGTGTAAGAGAGGGGTATATAAGGAATGGTGGCAAAGAAGTAAAATAGTTCACAAGCGCTGTGAAAGCCTTTCAGTGCAAAAACCGCATAGTTATGGCACAAAGGAGTCATTTGGATGATGTTTTACGTGGCAGAATTATTGGACGACTGGAATGTGGACGTACCCAGCTGGAAGTATCCGAGGAACTTGGAATCGCCCAGAGTGTCATCTCCAGGCTTTGGCAACGATTCCAAGATGATGGTAATGTGAGTAGACGTTACAGCACAGGTCGCCCCCGAGTTACAACGCCGAATGAGGACCGCTATTTGGCAGTTACTGCCAAAAGAAACAGACGGAGTACAGCATCAGACCTGTCTCGTCAGCTCTCTTCAGCTACCGGTACGACAGTTTCAAGGCAGACCGTGTACAGACGCTTAGGGCACATTGGTCTATATGCTCGTAGGCCTGTCAGATGTGTTCCACTTACCGCAACTCACTGTCGCCTGCGATTAACCTGGAGTAGAGAGCATGCATTGTGGACACCGCAACAGTGGTCTTGTGTGATGTTTTCCGACGAGTCCAGGTTTAGTTTGGAGTCTGATTCTCGCCGGACATTCATCTGGAGAGCGCCATGTACCCGTTATCACCAAGAGAACACCATTCAAAGACACCGTTACGGTGGTGCAGGATGGCTCGTTTGGGGAGGAATTATTCTTGGTTCCAGAACTGACCTGCATGTTCAGAGTGTAACGATGACAGGCCACATCTATCGGGATGTCATTCTGGAACAACATGTACGTTTGTTTCGGGGCGCCATGGGTGCTGAATTTGTGTTTATGGATGACAACGCCCGTCCTCACCGTGCAAACATTGTAGACGAATGCCTTCAATCGGAGGATATCACCCGTATGCATTGGCCAGCATACTCACCGGACTTGAATCCAATAGAGCATGTGTGGGATATGCTTGGCTGACGAATTGCAGCCCGTCAACCCCCTCCCACCTGTCTACCGGAACTTCGGAGTGCATTGCTTGATGAGTGGTGTAATATTCCCCAAGATCAGATTGATCATTTGATACTCAGCATGCCTAGGCGTTGTCAGGCCTGTATTGCATCGTCCGGGAGACATACTCCGTATTAACCATCCTACTAACCATGTTATATTGTTTTTTGTAAATAGGTTCTTTTTTTAAATTTGGTCAAGGGAGTAAAACTTGCAATTTTTATTAATTATGTCAAACATATAGCATCTTTTTTGCTCTTTACTTTTTGTTTAATAAATAGACTTTACAAATAAGTCAAATTTGTTTTGCTTCTTTCTCTTTCTTTGCCTGAACTTCATTATCCTTAATTTATGGACATGAGTGTATATGGTAAGTGATAGAGGGAACCATCAAACTTGTAAAACTGCGAACTGAAAAGGGAAAAATATTAAGACCGATTCTGCCCATTGGAATTAGAATCAAACTGCGAGCAAGTCGTATCGGAAACTCACAAGGTTCCGGTAGTGGTAAGTGAATATCCTGAACTTAAGACTGACTGTAATGAAACTGTTCCCGTGACTCGCCCAAGAGGAAAAATAAAACCAGTTAAAAGACTGCATTTATAAATTTCTAAACAAACTTTTGAACTTTGTATATTTGAACTCTAAAATATTGATTTCAATTTGCATTCCGATATTTTGAAATATTTTTATTGTTACTTGTACTTTTTGTTATGTTAAATTATATGCATATGTTATATTAATGTTTACTGATTTTATGCTTGTATCCCCAAACTCAAGGTGGGGAGAATGTTACGTCACGATTTAACTCCGTGAGAGGTAAGTTTCTCTGTTCGGGAGTGACAATGGTTGTAGAAGTACGGCGCAGGAAAATCCTTTAATACGTTATTACTGTACTGTTTTGATTTAAATATTTTCTTCAACGTTGTCATCTCTGAACAAAACTTCCTACATTCATTTCCACAATCGATTCTAATAGGAACTACAACGTGAGAACACCGCTTGTTATTGACATTCTTTTCATGAACACAGTAACATCAGGGTCGCGGGTTCGATTTCCGAAATGCAGTTTTTCACCCAGCTTGGCCTATTCACATTTGCAGTTTTACACTTTGTATGACTCTGCGAGACAATTTTTTTTTTTAATTCCAAAGTTACAGTTAAAAAAATTGAAAGTAAAATTAGATTAAAGAAAGGGATGAGGGACTTGAACACTTACAAGTAAAGTTCAATAATAAAACAATATGCACTAATACTACAGGACAGTGATTCCCAATGGGTGAGGCGCGCCTCCATTGGGGAGGGCAGAACATTTGCTGCGGGAATGGCGGGAAAAACAGGCGAAGAGCTAGTGAAAAGGCATATTTTGAAAAATTATCTTATTTATATTCACTTTTACTTCAAAACATTTGTATTTTCGTTTAAAATGTATATTCAAACTTTACCGATAACATTATTTTGTAGAAAAAGCAACTAAATGTTCTTGTTGAACAATAAAAAACTATGTATGTTGAGGAATGTGAGAAGGCGGGCACCATTGTAAGTTGTCCTTTGTTTGGAGACACTACATTAAAAGCCACGTGAAGAAGATTATAAGCGCGAGCACTAAATTTTAGTTAATACGTGGTTGTCTTAGTAACAAATGAACAAAAAAAGGAAAAATCCTATCTGGAGATGATTAAAATATTGAGGTTATGTTTGTTACGTGTGTATATTTACGCTAGAAAAGGGCTTTTAGTTCATTACTAAGTTTTTAATGTAACACGAGTTTAATATTTTAGTATGAGTTTTGATATTTCCCTAAGAGTTTGAGTTGATCTAAAACAATTTTTAAAATTTATTGCAGCATGAAATAAATGTAAATACTGTTTGTTTGAGTGGCATCGTTATGCTAAATAAACATTTTGTGAATATTGTTCTCTCTTCTATTGCTACACTGCAGTTACCGTGTGATGTGTTGTGCTTTCTGTAAGCAGAAACTTCGTTATCCCAGTTTCTTAGGGAAGTGTAACCTCCTAAAATTTTAACTTCCTGGCCGAACTTCAGAAATACATAACTTTTATGTGTTGGTATCGTGAGAAAGATCGATCTTCAATCTGGGTAATCTTAAAGAGCTATCCCGAGCAAACTGAAATTTCAAAAATCACGAAATTATTTTGCTCTTAACTGATTCAATTTTTTACGTCAGATACTATTACTTTAGGTTTCCATGTTATACAAGACACTAAACTCACGAAAAAACACTCTGTTGGATATTGAGTAACCTTTTTGCTGCAAAAATTGTGGAAAATCCCTAAAAATTGGAGATACAGATCGTTTTCCAGAATTTTAGTCTCCTGAGGCTTTCTTCGTAATATTTTACACATCTTTTAACCGTTCCGTTTTTATCAGATTATTTCCCACCACTAATGTCTACTTAGCAATTTGAACATATATTAAGTCCATATTTGTAATTTAAAGTAAGATTGTTCAAGATTAGTGGTGGAAAATGTTCCGATGAAAACGGAACGGATGGCAGCAATGCGGTACAAAGTTTTTTACCGATTAGTCGAACAATGTGTATTTGCACACCTAATCACAATAAAAATTTTGGTTTGGAGTAGTGCAACCCGAAATAGTCAATGATATTCACCACTGGGTTTAAAAATAGATTTATCAAGCATTCATATAGTAGTTTTAATCTCATCTGACCTGTGTGTCTATTTTTCCCTCTGGATAAGGCAAAGCTACTCGAAATCTGTCTCCTAAGTTAGGGGGATGCCTTAGGCAAGGGGTAGCTAAATTGAGGCTTATATGCCAAACTTTGCGCATTAGATGATTTCATGTGCCTCCTTCTGTCTACTTATGGTTTTTCGATAGATTCAAAATTTTTGGAATATTTTCGTGTCTGGAAATATTGTTTCTTATGATATTACTTCAAAAGCAAGCATTTGTACGCACACTCCGAAAATCGAATCTTCTCTTAACCCCTACCAGATATCCGAAAGTTTAATCCTAGAATCCTCCATTAAGACAACAATTTCAATTTAATGCTTACGCGTTCTTACTTTTCTTCGCTTAAACTAAAGCTATTGACTGACTGACTGACTGACTGAAGTTCGCTCGTAATGAAGTGCCATAGCGTAAAACGCTGTATCTTCAGTGTTGAAAGGTCGACATCATGTGGTTCCATATCATATGGCGGGGGAGGGGGCATAGGGCCGTGATCTGTCAAGATCCGTCATGAAGGCGAGAAGAGGAAGAAAGCAACGGATCAACGAGAGCCAAGAGCAAAGAGGACGGCCTTGGACCTCTTCTTGTTGTCTGTCTCGCAAGATCGTAATCGGGGTACCCCGCGAAAATTTCACTGGGTAACCAATTCAGACGACTGTAATAACGTAAGCAGAGTTGTAGATAAACTGACGGAGTGTCGAAATTGTGAGATCTCGTCTAATGACAGCATTGGTAACGAATGGGTGCCCATGATGGATGGAGTGAAGCATGGAGCTTTGTTTTCTTTCGAGAAGAGCAATATTTGGCTGCATATTCAGCTTCCATTTTCTAAGCCACCTGAAAATATCATCAAGGTGTGCTTGAAGTTTATTGATGAGAACAGAATATGGTCTAAATTTTAAATCAAAATAAAACTTTAAAAATCGTGGTGGAAAATCATCCAATAAAATACTAATAAAATCGCTATGATTTAAGGAAGTCGAAAAATCCTTTCAGTTGTACAGCGCATCTGAACTCATCCACGATAAAAGTAGGCGCGTGGTATGCAAGAGGATAGCCAAACCTGCATTATGCGGAGGTTTATTTAAAGGGGCTCTAGCGTGTATTTACATTACATCTGGAAAAAGCTTCCAAAATTCAAAATCTTTAGATCGGCAGCAGTGCGGTACACCAGAATCCTTGTTTTCGGGTTTTCGGCCAATTATCTACAAGTAGGCTCTAGGCCGGGGGTTGGGATTGTCCTCCAGAGGGGACATTCTAAAGGGTCCTAATTGGTATTTATGAGAAGTAATCGGGGTACCCAGCGACAATTTCGTTGGGTAATCGATTCAGACAACTGTAGTTACGTACAGCAGAGTTGTAGATAAACTGACGGAGTGTCGAAATTGTGAGATCACGTCTAATGTCAGCATTTGTAACGAATGGGTGTCCATGATGGATGTAGCGAAGAATGGAGCTTCGTTTTCTTTCGAGAAGATCAATGGAAGATTTGGCTGCATAAGCCCAGGCAGGGGCAGCATATGTAGCAGTAGGTCTAATGTAGGATTTGTACAGCAGGTTTTTGGCATGAAAAGGCAGTTGTTTGTTTCTAATGATGGGGGCAAGTTGCTGGAAAGCTCCAGACATCTTGCCACCAGCACAGTGTATACATTTTTTCCAACATAGAGTGCTGTCGACGGGTTACTCCAAGATATTTGACTTGGTTTTCCCAATCTATAGGTGCTCCTTCGATAAGAATTCGAGAGGCAGGACATCGATTGAAGAGGAAGAGAGCTTGGAACTTTCGAACGCACAGTAGCAGTAGGGATGGGAAACTGAAACCGGTTTAAACCGAAAACCGGTGTTTTGGACTTCATGAACCGGTTCTTTTCGGTTATTCTCGCCGTCGGTGTTTCTCCGGTGCTTTTTTCAAAATACATAAACCGTCCAAAAACACCGATCAGTTTTTTCTTTAGAATTTCTAATTGCGCTTCGGTTATAAACCGTCCATGAGTGAAACAACGGTTGCGGTATAAAATAAACTGCCCGGTTTATTTTTTTTTCCCGAAGTTGGCGATTGTGAACGTAGTTGGGGATCGGTATCAGTTATGAACCGGTTATGTATTATGGGTATGAATGGAATGGATTGGTTGGAGGGATGAGTAGAGTAGTAGAGTGTGAGGATAAAGCACTCGCTGCAAGATAAAGGAGCCGATTTTTTTCCCCTCCAAGGCGGCTATTGTGAATGTGTGGGCATTTGCGGATCGATTAACCGGGTATGGTGGTGTAGTAAAGCAGGCGTTGCGCATAGGCGAAGAGATCATATTGATGGCAGAATGTGTGTGTGGGGAGGGGGAGGGTAGGGGAACAGCGAAGTTTGTATGCTTCGGTCATATTATTGAGAAATCTGGAGATAAGGGGACAGCGGTGTTGGTTATTCTGCGGATTTTGCTAAATTAATAGAGGAATCTGGGCATGGGCGCAGGAAAGGGGGGTGCACTAGCACCCCCCTGGTGTTTGAAAAAATCTAATTAACGGGAAAATATAACTAATTTTTTTTTACACTTAGGGAAATAAAAAAAAGCCTGAATCTGTGTGTGATATTTTGAACTCTACTTGTAATTGTCACATTAAATTAGTTTTTAGACCTGTTTTCAAGTTTTAATATATTGTACCCAGGGCCCGATTCTAGGGCTGGAGAGGAGTCCAGCCCTACGCAGTTTCAATTTTAAATTCCTATGACTAATACAAACTAGAAAAATATTTTGAATATTTTTTTATCCAACGACATTTTAAAAAATTACAGTTAATTGTAACTTAGCATTAGCATATATTTACGATAAACCGTTTATCATAAAATTTCAGTAAAATTGTTATTGCGTGAGTTGTGTGAACTTGTGTGCGTATTATATCCATCCTTTCTTAGAGCCCTTAACCTTAATGATCAGGCGTAGTCAGGAAAATTTTTCGGGGGGAGTGGGGGGGATATGAACTTATATGTGTATAAATAGACGGAATTTCTGCACAGCATTAATCTTGTGACCACTAATCCAAAAATTTCGGGGGGGATATATCCCGATATCCCCCCCTGGCTACGCCCTTGCTTATAACACATAATGACACATTAAGATCTTAATGCCAGGTCCACTGAGAGAGAGGGGCAATTGCCCCCCAGGTACGGGCTTTTTTTGGGGGGGCACACCATGGCACAGTGGTTATATCACTGAAAATGATAGACGGCCGAAGTGTGAAGGTCCCGGGTTCGGGTCCCATCGCGCGGTCGTCGATCTAACGGTTTGGAGTTTTGGTAGGTTTTCTCCAGATGTAACGTGAATACGCTTTAGAACCCCTTAGAAAGTCCTTCTACCAAGGCATCCCTCATCTTATGCAAATACCCCTCGAGCAGGTTTTTTTTTTTTTTGTGGGGGCGTAACTAGAAGGAAATTTTATCATGCATAAGGTTTTGTTTTAAATAAGTTAGTTCACACTAAATAAGATAAGTCAAATGTAACCATTATCAGCAATCTTAAAGTTCAGTTCTTGTAGTATGAAACTGAAGAGTTCAGTACCATATGACATATATTGCAATTTTGTCATTTTTAAGTAACATAATTTTATAAATTAATTTTTAGTTTGGACTTACGAAATATTTGCCATAATTATTCCCCTTATTTGCAGGTAAAATTACATTCTAAAAAGAGTACGTTAAGAAATAAGAGTGCAGTTTTAATGCAGCACACGGCTGGGGAAAAAAGGGGGCCGAATGTGTAGTAGGGTCATGCACTCACACATTTATTTTTGAGAGACTGCTCATAAGGGATAATGTTGGCGTAAGCACTGTGTACTCCCGTATTGTATTGACTCTACCATTAGGAAAAAATATTTTGAAATAATTATGATTAAATGCAATTGTTTCAGGATTTCAGGTTTAAAGTTTAGCATTTCTCTGTAATATCAGAAATGTAATTTTTCAGATATTTAAACTCAAACACTATTAGTTGGTAATTTTAAATATTAAGTTAAGCTGTATTATTTTAGGAACTTGGGCTCTTTAAAATGCAGATGACCTCTAAGCCATGTGTACTGTAGTGTATTTAATTCAAACCTCCACGTGATGTATCTGTCAATTAGGAGGGGGGAAGGGTACCTTGGGCAGAAGACTTTTTAATGTGTTCTAACGCCTCATCAGTTGACATCTAGAGAAAGCTGCCCAAAACTCCCCAAACTGCCCAAAACCCCCCAAAACTGCTCCAAACTGTTCGATCGACAGCCGCGTGGTAGGCCAGAACTCTTCAGCCTCCTACAATTTTCAGTGGATTACGCACTAGGCCATGGTGGGGCCACTTAATCCAAAAATTTCTATATACATCACTGCTACACAAAATACATTACGCCTAAGTTTTTCTGGGAAAATTCGTCTACTTAAATAAAGAACAATGTTACTGAAATTGAATGCAAATTAAATAATCAATTATTGGTATACTTATATTAAGATATTATTAATTAGGCTAAATTAATAGGTTGCGATTTTATGTTTTTCAGCTGAGACGAAATATTATGACGATGCTTATTTCACATATTGATGTTACATTTTCGAGTCAAAATTATACTTCCTTCGAATGCCAAATAGTCTTTATGTGTATGTATACAGGGTGTCCCTGAATTCATGGGCCAAACTTTAAAGGTATTTAAAATACATGCAATGAAAAACTTTTTGCATGGCAAAGTGGGGTCGGAAATGAAATGTGCAGATAGTTTCAGCATCATGGGGCTCCAGCCCATTTCATAAATAGTGTGAGTAATTACTTCGTTGTTATCTTTGGTTCCTGATGAATTGGACAAGTTGAACTTGAACAAGACGCTTGGCCAGCACGTTCATTATATCAATCAAGTATCCAATTTTTCTTATGGGGACATCACAAGCAGTAGCGGATCCAGGGGAGGGGCTAGGGGGCTTCAGCCCCCCCCAAAAGAGATTGCTCAAGGGTAACATTCTGCTTTATTATACACTTTAAATAGCTAAAATGACCATATTTTATTATTTAGCCCCTCCCAAAAGACTAATACATTGGTTTAGACTAAAATTTTGATTTATAGTACATTTTAATTGGGTGAAATAAGCTTTTTAAAAAATTTAGCCCCTCCCAAAAAAAATTTCTGGATCCGCCACTGATCACAAGGCACTCTTTTAAGAGACTCCAGTTGCCTCAGATGAGGGCCTTGCCCCCAAATTCTTTTTTTTTTTTTTTTTTTTTTTTTTTTTTTTTAAGGAGATACTTTTTATATTTTTAGAACATGCAATTTTGATATATGATTATATTAATCACGGAAATTTCAGTGGCGGATCCAGAAATGACTCAAGATTTTGTACCTGAAACAGGGGGGTAGAATGCGCAAAATCATTTTATAATTAATTAATATAATCAATTATTCCAATTAATGTAATTAATTATTTTATTAATATAATCTATATATGAGCGATGATTAAAAAGGAAAGGGAGTAATACCGCAATACACCTCTTAGAAAGAGGCTACATAATTTTCATTATACTTTCATAATATATTTTAACAGATTTTTGGACTTCGCCCAGGAGGGGGCGATCGCCCCCCACCGCCCTCCCCTTGGATCCGCGCCTGGGAAATTTACATCAGTAAATAAGAAAGAATTAATTGCTTTGGTCAGCCAAGCCACGTCTCAAGGTCATGAACATGAATGTCATACTCCTTCCGAGAAGAGAAAGGGAGATCTCCTACACAAAGGGGCCGGAAATAGCGTGCGGGAAGTCTCCTCCTCAGGCAAATTGACAAAAACAAGTTTTTTTCAGATTGATTGAGACTGAGACCCCTGTTCCCCTAAGAAACTGTACAATGTGTACGTATACTGTAAATATTTTAAACTCAAGAATATTATATCCAGCGAAAGCATTTAAAAGTTATGCGGTAATAAATACGTTTTATCGCATCTTTTAAAAATTAATTTTTATATCGATTGAGAAAGATACTATCATTTTATTGAGATTTTTTTTAAAACAAACTATTCAACATTATTTAAAAAGGAAATTTTTAAGCGCTAAATAGAAACTCAATTGATTTCAAACAATTTATTTAAATTTTAATGAATTCAAAATCGTAATCATTTGATTTTTTCCCGCTAAAGTATTTAAATCATTTTCATTTCTTAGTTTTATCTGACATTCAAATAGTAATGAATTATATAAATGACATTAAACAAATTAATATCAAAACTTTCATCAGATTAGAGCCATGTGCCTCTGATTAACTGAACGTTTAAATGTAAGCTGATACGTTCTCTTGAAAATAAAAAAATAAATACTTTAATTACTGAGTTATTAATAAACTGGTTGTTCAATTTGTTCGTATTGAGAGTTTGTATTCTTAGTACAGGGACCAGAAGTATTCAGTAAAAAAAAAATGTAGCAGTTTCGAAAGTTTTAAATACCATCTCTCACCTACCAGGCAACCCTAAACAAATGTAAGACTCCACAGATCTAACATGCACGTTCTCTGCACAATACATTATCACCTTCAGTCTGATTCCTAATCAACTATAGCTTATTATTGCTGATTTTCTCTATAAAAATGCAAGAGTTTAATCTGACTCATGGCAATTTATCTTATTACCTCTTTGATTTAAAAAAATTATTCTTAGATTAATGAGCGATTTATAATTATATATATATTTACATATAAATATATTTTTTTTTCTTTCAAAATATTCAATTTAAACAACAGTGCTCTTATTTTAAAGACGATTGTTTAAAAATTGAATTATGGTATTAATGCAGCGGTTCTCAACCTTTTAACGTCGCCCCCCCCCCTACAAAGACTAACTTACGGTGGTGCCCCCCTCCCTCACATTTTTCAGCATACATTCAGTTTTTTAATCTTTAACAATGAACATTTAGACGAATTTTCTACAAAATAATGTTATCAGTTTCTACAAAATAATGTTAAGAGGGCCTACTGTATATATACAGTTGGCTCTCTATTTAACGACTTTCAAGGAACCGCGATAAAAGTGAAAAATCGTCCTTAAATAGAGATCTTTCGTAAACAGAATTTGCAAAAGAATAACATTTCCCTTTACACTTTGGAAGGTGCGCGTTCAAAACCAGATCGCGTCAACCGACCTAACCGCTCGGAGTTTGTCGGGCTTTTCTCCGAAACTTAGAGTAAATACGGTTTAGAATCCCTTAGAAAGAACTCCACGGAGTGCACCCCACCCATCGGCCTAGATCTAACGTACAGATAATTGGCAGTAATCCTGCAATACCAACACCAACACAAACCCTTCGCACTTTATATTCTTAGGACTGTGAATATATTTCTTGATATATTATCGTGTTTAAAGATGTTACTTTTATTACCATTACCTTATTTTATTCACAAAAAATTATTTTAAGTTACCTTAAAAAAAGGTGGTAAAAACAAGCAATACAATAAAATTAGGTTTCAATAAAATCAAAAAGAATCAATTGTTTCAATTTTCGCTTTCCCGTTATTCTTTCTTCCAGATTTTCTCAAATGTAAAATGCGTCAGTTTCCACTTTATGAATTTTTCTAGCTAACCAGCCGAAGCCTGAGAATTTTGCATTCCAAATTTTTCTGCCAGAATAATAGCATTTTCTTTGAATACCACTGCAGAAACTGCTTTATTTTATTTTATTTCGGTATTACGAACAATTATCTACACGATTAATCTAGGCCGAGAACGGGGAGCCCTACGTGGGGGTCTTTCTAAGGGATTCTTAATCCGTATTTATGATACGTTTCGGAGAGCCTCCGAACGGCTAGGTCGACGGACACGACCTGAGTTTGAACCAGGCACTTTTCTTCTCCCAGTTGAGAGCGCTATAAGCTCAGCTACTCATCGGGCCTCCAGAAATTGGAGTTATGTGTTACGTGATGTTATGTGACAAGCCTACACTAGAGGCATCTGCACTCTGAGGCAGTTGCCTTGGTCGGAGGAGTTTTACAGAAGTTCTAACATGTATTCACGTTAAATCTGGAGAAATCCGACCAAAACTCCAGACCGTTATATCGACTACTGCGCGGTAGGCCAAAACGCGTGACCTTCACACTTCAGCCGTTTATCATGTCAAGTGTCTTATCCACTCGGCCATGGAGGGGCCCAGAAATTAGAATGTTGGATGCTCTTGCTTCATGAAATCATTTGCATGCAGAAGTGCCTTGTCAAACTCTTCTAATCGGCTACATTGACTTTTCGGCTCTTTGTATTTGGATCCCGAACTAAATTTTTGTGCTACTTCAAGAATTTTCTCTTTGCTTCTAAAATACCTTTGAAAATACACTCAGATAGTTGAAATTGTCTTGTAAATTGCACTTATGACACTCCCCAACACTTAAAAATTTTCTCTTGTTCGTGTAACTTAAGTGTAAAAAAAAAAAAAAATCGTGTCGTTAAATAGAAACGTCGTCGTTTTTGAATAGAAATTTTTTTATGTAGGAGGGGCCGGGACTTTGAAATATCGTCTTGGGAAAGAGATCGTCGTTAAACAGAGAGTCAACGCCATATACGTTGCTACTTTTTTAAATTTCAGTTTATGTGAAAATTTCCCCAAAAATTTTTCACCTTCCCTAATCCATAGTATATCTATCTCTCGAGCCCCCAGAGCGCCCCCCCCCCTGGATCCGCCACTGATCCAAGAAATATTTAAATCTATTTGCATTAAGCGATTGAAAACTACCCCCCACCACACCACACCCCGAATTTCTTACTAGCTTTCTTTAGGATCAGATGAAGGCAATTCGTAAATAAATAAATCAGTTAATTGAAAACTAACTAAAAATAATAAAATAATTTTCTTTTCTAAAACTCGACAACATTGAAAAATTTCTGACGAAAAATAAAAGTATGGGGGCGCCCATAGTATTTTATATCTATGTATAGACTCCCTAAACTTTTATTTTAAATCTCAAAACTTTAATGTTCCCGGGAATCGGAAAAGAAAAGTATTTTATTTTTTAAGTTCCTTTTAATTACAAGTGTTTTTTAAAGTGCCTTTATTTTTATTTTAATCGTTTCAGTTTAAAAAAATCTTGTAACCAATTTTTCATTCATCATACTCGGAAAATATTAATTCTTTCGTAAAATTAAAAAATTCTTTAATAGCGAACAATATTTGCAAGCTCTTTTCGAAATTAAAAAAAAAAAAAAAAATAGAGAAAGAGGAACCGGAAACTGCTTTTTGGTAAGCCTACAAACCTATCCGCAGGCGCGTATCCAAAAAACATTTTCGAGGGGATCAAAATTTCGGGGGGGGGGCATCGTGACCTTCTCCCCCCTTAGATACCTATACCACACATAACCCAGACTTGCGTACATTTCATGTATATAAAGTTAAGTAAATGATCCGTAGAGATTATTAAGAAAAAAAATCTTAAATTGAAACTTTTTTTTATGATTTATCATGTATTTTATAAAATTAAACGAAATGATTCGTATAGATTATTAAAACCAAAACTCTTACATGAATCAACCATAAAATATTCCAATTTATCATGTATTGTTAGCTACGACACGTTACAATTCATAATAATACGCTTTGACTCCCCTCTGTCTGACCTTTAAAAAAATACCGAAAGCTGATGATAGCGAAAACCGCAAATCCTAAAATCTGCTTACTCCTGCTTGCCTCTAACATACCGATTCTCATCCCGCTAAAACACCGAAACCTGTTTATTTGGAGAAAATCCCCATTCTACTTGTAAAATAACAGAGGAGACTTCTTCTCTAAAATAAACTGATCCGTACAACTCTGCCTTGCTTCCACCAAAAAAATCGGAATCCAGTTATTACACATACCCATTCTCATCCCCCCTAAAAAACACCGAAACTGGTTTATTTGGAGAAAATCCCCATTCTACTTGTAAAATAACCGAGGAGACTTCTTCAATAAAATAAACTGATCCGGACAACTGTCTTGCTTCCAGCAAAAAAATCGGAATCCAGTTACTACACCAAATTCGCTCAGATTTTTAATTATTGCTGGCTCCATCTGTTGTCCAAAGTGTTATTTATTGTAGAATTGATAGTTAAAATCAAATTACGTTCTTCATTCTTCAATGAATGTTAAAGTATATATAATTATAATTTACATATAAAATGTAAATTACGCCCACCCCAATTAATTTTTTTTAAAAAGAAATTAGAAGTAGGTGAAATTATGAAGTGGCTCAAGTGGAAAAAAATAATTCTTCAAAGTTACTCTTAAAAGAGTCATAATCATTTTATAATAATGTGGACAATGCGAAAAACTGTTCTTAATTTAATGTACTACAAAACACAAACTCATGAGTTAGTTTTTGAGTTTAATTTAAAATTATAAAGTGGTTTTCTCCGAAATTTAGCGCAAATACGGGTTAGGACTCCTTAAAAAGTCCCCCAGGGAGGGCAATACAACCCCCCGCCTAGATTACTAGTGCAGATGATTGGCCGTAACCTCCATTTCCATTTAAAATTATAATAAAACAGGAAATACAATTGCTATGTAAATTACAGATTTTAATTATTTATTATTTAACTAGACACAATAAGAGACACTAAAAATTGACATAGAAATAAAACATCTCAACAACAGCAAAAAACAAATACTTATTCTTAGATGCGATGTACTTTTATTGATTGATATTTGTTCTGCTTAATTTAATGCTTAATAATTATCTATATTTTTGAGATATAATAAAATTTAAGATTATGAATATTCTTTGAAAAAAATATTTTAAAATACTACATTCAAAACTATATAAATATATTGCGAACTCCGGTTATACTGAACTTATGGGGACCATCAAATTTCGTTCACTATATCCGAAGTTTACCATAACCGAAGTTCCCCCGTGGTGAACAGAGAAAAGGTGATCCACTATTATTTTGAATTTTTTCAGTAGTGAGACTTTTAAGTATATTGCAATACCATATTTTTATTAGAATAGAGCAAAATCTACTTTAGTTTTCAGTTTTCTTTTTTCCACTTGGGTATTCTAACATTTTAATTTTTATTATTTTCCTTCCTATTATAACAAATATTAATGTTATCAGGTCGAATAAATAGTTTCAGTTCTCCTTTTTCACAATAGATGGCGTTTTAAAACAACCGTAAACCGGTGTTTTTTGTAACCGGTGTTTTAAGGACAGTTTTACTCGATAGGTTTAACTGGAAGACAAAAAAACTGAAACACCGAAAACCGGTGGATTCGGTAGAAACCGCCATCCCTAAGTAGCAGCTTCCATTTCCTAAGCCAGTTCAGAATATCACCAATGTGTACTTAAAGTTGATAGATGACAACTGGATGTGGTCTAAATTTTAAGTCAAAATAAAACTTTAAAAATCGTGGTGGAAAATCTTCCAGTTAAATAGTAATAAAATCGCTATGCTTTAAGGAAGTTGAAAAGGCGCTTCAGTTGTATGGCGCATCTGAACTCATCCACGATAAAAGTTGGCGCGTGGTAGAGGCTGACCAATCCTGCCTTATGCGGAGGTTTATTTTAAGGGGCTCTAACGTGTATTTACATTACATCTGGAAAAAGCTTCCCAAAACTCAGAATCGTTAGATCGACAGCCGTTTGGTACGAATCCTTGTTTTTGGGTTTACGGCCAATTATCTACACGTAGGATCTAGGCCGAGGGTTGGGATTGCCCTCCGTAGGGGACATTCTAAAGTTTCCTAATTGGTATTTATGAGAAATATCGGAGAAAAACCACGAAAGACTACGAACAGCTAGATCAATGGATGCGACCTGAGTTTGAACCAGTCACTTTCAGTCTCTCAGTAGAGAGCGTAAAAACGCTCGGCCACTGGTGGCGCGCTGTGGATAGTCCTCAACAAATTGTAAAGACGTATTTCGTGGATCCCTTAATAAAGACATGGGAATTTCTTTTAGCGGAATAAAGAAACAGTTTCAGACAGCTAATGGAGACCTATCATTGGCTGATTACAGATTTAGTTATGCTGCAGAAGCAAGCACAATGGAAATAAGATATCCGACAATTTTTCTTTGTTTTGCATGGCATCAAAAAAACTTTAACGACAGGTTCTCAAAGTTATAAAAAAAAAACCACACGAAAACTTCAATACTGTTTTCTCCCTCTCTCTCTGAATATGTGTACTAAACCATTCTTGAAGACTGGTACCTGAAGTTTCCGATCTCACATTGCTTCGTGGTTCTGATCTTTGTGAAACCTATTCATCCCAAAAGTTTGTGGTACTCGTAAAGCGTAGCAATGTGTACGTCTCATTGTCATATGGTGTCCTGATTATATTAGCATTTTTTATTTCCTCATTGCAGGCACTTTTGAACTGCAGGTACCAGTCATGCATTTTCTGGGGAATGATGATCACTTCTCATAATGCAATCATGTTATCAGCGATGACTTAGTTGCGTCTTTTCGTCACGTGATAAAGTAGCCTTTACATGGCAGCCAGTTGATTGCACAATCGTTTTTTGTTGTTGTTGTTGTTAAGTTATCGCCTAAAAGGTGACCCAACCACTGTTGTCTTCTATGAATAGGCGGACATCATGGCAACCAAGCTCAAGTCTAGTTCGGTTTCTAAGGCAAAGTTACACGAGAGCTATCTGCCTTACGAGAGGGTTGCTTTGAGCGAATCACTTTTAAGGGGTTCAACCAGGGTTGGCAAAGTGGACCCAGCCCAGAAAAACCCACGCGGGTTTTTCTGGGTGGGTCCACCAACAAAAACCCGCCTGGGTTTTTGTTCAAACTGGGTTTTTGCTTAAAATCATTTCTGAGTCTGCAAATCCCACCTATAGTATTTAGAAATACACTTTACCTTTTAAGCCCAAAACTTAGATGGTTTCTCTTTGGTAATCAGATGAAGATTACCTCAAAATACTTATTTTCTAAAATTAATTTCATTAACTGAAAATTTTGGAACTTCTAGATTAGACAGTATAATAACAGTGTTTTTGACAGAGGTAGAGTCATGATCCTTCACAGAAAACAAGCTTTCTTTCTACTTTGAAAGAATTAAAAAATATTATTAATCGTATTTCAATTACTTGTATTCATTATTGATTAAGAAATATGTAATTATATTTAACTAATAATATTTTCACTTTAAGAAATATAAAGAAAAAAAACCCTGAAATTTTCAGTTTGAAAACATCACACAGATTACGTTTTGCTATTATACTGTTTTTATTATTCTTTTACTTATTTTTTTATAGCAAATATGCAGTGATTATTATAAATAAGTTTTGATACCACAGTATAATGAACATTTTCATGTATCAACTTTTACAAACTGTAAAAGAAATAATGAAAATAAACTGTTGATAATCTTCTAGTAAAAAACTATGCAAAATGTGACATGGGTGATTAATGTCTAATGATAATCCCAATTAAAGTTAAATGACAACAAACTAAAAATGTAGAATGACAACAAACTAAAAATGTTGAATGAAAAATATATTTCAAATTAATTATAATTGATCTATTTTACAGTTTACCAATCAAAATCACATTCACTTTGATTTTTGTGGTAATATTTGTAAATCTTTACTAATTTTTCACACTGCTCTGAGCCTAGTCTGTTCCGCAACTTAGACCATATGAATCCAAATGTAGGGAAAATTCTCTCAATGGAAGCAGAGTTAGATGGAACAGAATTCAGAGACTGAAAAAAACTACAAAAATCAGAATCTAACTTGTTGTTCTTCTGTACCTTTTCTTTAAGAATTTCCCACCATTTTGAAGCTGTAAATTGTGACACAATATTTTCTGAGAAAAGTGATTTAGGAAAATAGTCTATGTCTTTAATTTTAAAAGCCATTATTGCAGGTAACCGCTCTGGATGATACTGTATTATCCATGCTTCAGCTTCTTCCTCTTCCTCTGAATTAAGCTTTTCCCCTCCATACTTTGCATCCATTATATTAGCTAAAAAATGCTCAGGTCTTATAATCTGTTTATACCGTTTCACTATAACTTCCTTGTGCTGTTTCAATTCTTCTGATTCCATTAAATTTTTCCATATTTCTACAGAACGTGACAGTGTGGTTGTATCCTTTTGCAGTTCATCAAGAGCTGAGGATAAAATTATGAGCTGCTTGTTTAAATTCAAACACTCCTTGTAAATTGACACATTATCCAGTATTTTTGGATTTTTGTGGGGGGAGGGATATTTTTGCAATTCGCGTCTCAAATTCATTTTGGTGCTGAGATGCGATTGTTACATATTTATTATAATTGTCCAAAAAAGCTCGAAATGCACATTTTGTGTAAATTCCAACGTGTATTGTTAGGTATTTGTAGCATCAAACAAAAACCCAGAAAAGCCCACAAAAACCCAGAAAAACCCAGGTTTTTGCCAACCCTGGTTCTAACGCGTAATTACGTTACATTTGGAGATAGCCACTTAAAACTCTAGACCGTTAGATCGACAGCCGCTCAGAAAGCCAGGAGTTCTGGACTTTCACACTTCATCCATCTACTAGTGTGAAGTGTCTTATCCACTTACCCATGCTTCGGCCGACGCCATGTTTGAAGACCCAGAGTGCGGCAGCCAAATCTGGGGTTATATTATATGTTCCCTATAATGAAATTCGTCATGTCGTGGCATAATTAAAGATAATTGACTTTCTAGTTCTGGGACTGTTGGTCGAACTCGAAATCGTAGGGACACACCACGAAAGCTGCAGAATCTTTAAAAAAAAACACTTTAAAAAATATTTATGGAAATTAGATAGCATGACGATGGTTGCCAAAACACATCGAAAATGTGCAACAGAAAGAAATACGAATTATTATTTCATACATAGTGCTGTTTTTTTTTTTGGTTTGTATGTTTGTGGGATTTCGACCGATTCATGGGCTCTAGGCCGAAGAGTGGGGTGGCCCTCCGTTGGGGTCTCCCTAAGGGGTTTAAACCCGTATTTACGCTAAGTTTCGGAGGGCGAAAAATTCGGAAAATTCCGAACGGTTTGGTCCGCGGACGCGACCTGGTATCAAACCAGGTACCTTCCGTATCCCAGTTCAGTGCGCTATGCACTATGCCACTGGTTGGGCCTTTTTTCCCGAGATGAAGGGATTGGGAAGGACTGTGCAAGCAGTTCGATAAGTCCGTGCAGAGTCTAATTGATGATAGAAAATGATGACAGTAATTAATGATAGTAAATGAACCGTCTCGCGGCTGTATCCGTTTTCAGCGATCTTTGACGATTCTTTGACGAGATCTTTGATGATTCTTGACGATTCTTTGATTTCAAGTTCCTTTTGGATGTAAACATTTTTGGATAAAAATTTCCTAAATAAGAGCATTCCCTCTCCCCAATCCCCATCCAGCACATGGAAGAAAAATTTTTATCCCAGTGTCTTTATAAAATAAAAAACTTTAAAACCGAGGAAACTTTATCAGCGAATCACCAAAGCTCCCTAGAAATGGATACAGCCATGAAACAGTATAGATCATAGGTTCCCAACCTTTTTTGAACTGGCGCCCCCTTTTCTAGTGAATATTTCAATACCGCCCCCCCTCCCACTCCAGAGAAATAAGAGCGTACATAATGCATGGTGAAATCAAGAATTAAATAAAAAAATACTAATAGATAGAATATTGTTCGAATTAAAACTCTACTGAATTTCTTCTTCATTTAAAAAAGAGGAATAAAAGTTTTAGAGAGGTATATTAGAGAGGTATCGCTTTCTCTCAACAAAGTCTCATATCGAAATATGTGAATTTTCGCACACGTGATAGAAATGAATTATCAGAGTGATTTTTAAGTCTTTTTTAGACTATATTTGTTTAATCTTCCCACGCCCCTCCGTGCCATATCAACGGCTCCTAATTTTCTCCGGGTCTTTTACTGCCCCCCTGAAAGCCTCAAACGCCCACAGGGGGTGTTATCGCCCACGTTGGGAACCTATGGTATAGATAATCCATCATTTAGACTTTGCTTGGACTTCTCGAGCTGCTCTAGTACCTTTAAACAGTTTGTGAATCTGACAATGAAATTTTTATTTATAATTGAACTATATAGTGTTTACCTTTTATTTGTTAAATTTAGTGCAACTTTTTTTGTACGTAAATAATTTTTTATAACGAAATATAAGCTGTTTTAACATAAATTTGCATTAAAAAGTTACATGAATATTACACGTTTAACACGTGTTTAAACGTGTGAATAAAGTTTTTCACGTAAAGGACTATTGTATCGTTTTTCGCAGCATATGAAAGCCAAAGCGTAGCTTTGTTTTAACCAAATGACAGGGAATGCCAAACTTCAAAACCTAGTGGCGTCCAACGGTCATATCATTTTGGAAATATCGGTTTTCGTGTGATCAATGTAGTCAAGTAGAATTCGGTGCGGCCAGTACTTCTTGGGGTCAGCACGAACACCGCTTGCTATTGGCATTCTTTTCATGAAGACAGTAACAGAAGATTCCCGGGTTCGATTTCCCACTTGCCTCTTTTCACCCAGCTTGGCCTTTAGGGTTTTAAACTTAGTATAATATATATGACCCTTCGGGACAATTTAGTTAAAATTCCACAGTTAAAAAAAATGAAAATACAATTTTATTTATTTATTTATTTTTAAAGGGACCCGAACACTTACAATTAAAGTTAAATAACAATATGCACTAATACTACAGGACAACGATTCCCAAAGGGTGGGGCACGACCAACTTGGGGAGGGCAGAACGTTTGCTGGGGGGAAGAACAGGAAAAATAGGCGACGAACAAGTGATAAGGCATATTTTGAAAAATCATCTTATTTATTCTTATTTTTACTTCAAAACATTTGTATTTTCGTTTAAAATGTTTATCCAAAATTTTCCTATAACATTATTTTGTAGAGAAAGCAACTAAACATTCTTGTTGAAGAATAAAAAACTGTGTATGTTGAAGAATGTGAGAAGGCGGGCGCCATTGTAAGTTGTCCTTTATTGGGAAGCACAATGTTAAAAGGCTAAGAACCTCTGCTATAGGACACTTAGTAATTTTTTGAATATTTAAGGAATTCGCTTTTATTTCAAGATTTTAAGGAAACAATTTAGTAAATAAATGAAAAGAACACTTGAACTCTGAGCCTGAACACTTAAAAATATATATA
Organism: Cheiracanthium punctorium; assembly: GCA_038373885.1. Lineage (NCBI taxonomy): Eukaryota > Metazoa > Arthropoda > Arachnida > Araneae > Cheiracanthiidae > Cheiracanthium > Cheiracanthium punctorium. Next base: position 14,469 of record JAWZYV010013335.1, on the reverse strand, counting down.
AAAAACTTAATTAATTAAGATTTCAATCAATTGCATCTTACAGAACAGAATATTTTAAGCTGTTATCTTTAGCGCTGAATTAAAAATGCACGATAAATATACCGTCACACTCGAAAGATATTTTTTTTTGTGTGTCTGCTCATAACTATTTAACTTTTAGCCACAATTAATATTTAACACAAAAACTATTCCGTAATTCACTCACATGATGACTTCACTAAGTATTCTTGCCAATTAAATTAACAATAGGTTTACAATTCACTAACATTTGATTGATAGATGACCTCATGACAGAATTTTATGGCACAGTGTAAATCTATTCCACCTGCCATGACAACATAAATTGCGATTTCGTGATAAACGAAATTTTCAATTAAGAAAATTAAGAAATTTTTTTTTTTGCTAAACTTCTTTTGTACAAGTTTTGGACGATTACCTAAAAAAAAAATTAAAAACTACATAAAAAAGTGCCATTAATTTGAAAACACAAAACCGGCATCTAATGTTGATATGCGTTGCTATATTGCGTAACTAAGAAATCGATGAAACAATTAATCGATAAAAACATTGCTAACGAAGTTGAAAAAGCATAAACACCTCTGTATGTAGTGCATTTGTATTAATCTTTCACATATACTGGATAAAATTTTAGTAAGACACGAAATGTTTACTAAGCGTACAAAGTTGAATTTAATGCAAAAGCCGATGGAAACTGTTGTTGTAGCCGAAAGTTTCGATCTAAACTCAGATGTTTTCACAATTCTGAAAATATTTGGACTTGATTTTTCAGATCCTATAGTCAGAAGTACGAAGATAACACCGACATTCTGCGCTAAATATTTTATCCTAACGTCTTTCTTTGTACAATTAGTACGTTTTATTTATATTGCTATTTCTACGTTCGACTACCAAACTAACCGCAAGGAATATATTACTAATGCAACACTCTGTTTAAATAATCTTATGGTGTGGCTGCATTTCATTCTCCATAGAAGAAATATATTTGAAATATGCACTAAATTACAAGATGTATCCTCAAATCTACAAATACCTCCATCGAAAAGCATCTTCAAGTTCGGCTTTATGTTGCTATGTACTCTTCATTTATGTTCTACTTTCTTCGCTCTTTATCCACAAACTGAAGAAATGTGGAACAGAGGGTTTGATTATGCGACTTTTGATCTAATTGATTCCCACTTAGTTAATCGAAAAGCTAAGATTGTTGTAACTATTGCTTCGCAGGCTGTCTTTAATTACTCTACAGTGTCAATTATCTTTGGTTTTCAAGGTTTTTATCTTATCGTTTGCCGAAGAATGGCGGCTATAATGCGTAAACTAATCGAAATAAGCGAAAGTATGATAGCCGAGCAAAACTACTTTACTACAGAAGTTGAAGACTCTTTCACGCAATACGATTCTATAATTTCCTTGTTCCAAAAAATCGACTCTGTGCTGGCCTTTCCCGTGTTTTTAGAGTACACCACTAACGCTTTAGGAATTTTCTACGGAATACTGAGACTAATGAAATATACTGCATCAGATGGTTACCCGAGAGAAACGTATTTTCTCACAATTAATTTTGCAGTGTTAACGTCGATTTCGTTTGCTGCTTCTATCGTAAATGACCTTGATAAGATTGCAAAGCAGAGATACTACAACCTTCTCCGAAAGTTGGAGTTAACTGGAATCCCCAACAGAAGAAGTGCCAGCATTGCAGCTTTTTCGCAGATGAACTCTGGCCCGCCATTTGCACTCTCGGCCTGGAACTGTTTCAATTTCACAAGAGGTTTTTACCTTACGGCCATTGGATGCATATTAACTTATTCACTACTTATAGTAGCCATATGATGTCTCTGATACTGGATATTTTTTGGCATATCCACACTATCTGCTACAAAAATCTCATTCTTCGGGTTCAATGCATGCACCTAATCAAAAATGATCGACCGTTTAAAGCGCGGTGTCTTTCCGTGAGGACACAAAACATCCCCGTAAAAATTTTCGATTATTTTTCTAAGGACTTATTTTTACAGCACTGGCATCTACTGTAAACTGGAAGAATACGATGGAAACACATTGATATAGTAGAACAACTGGATGCCCAATGCTGAAAAAAGAGCAGCCGTTGCCATCGCTCCATTTAACTACCAGAAAGATGGCTGTCGATCGAATTGTGGCATTCGATCGAATTGTGTGTCGATCGAATTGTGATTTGTGGCACAGGATGAACAATTCGATCGACCGCCGTCTTGCTGGTAGTTAAATCGAGCGAGTGCAACGGCTGCCCTTTTTTCAACATTGGGAAATGGTTGCGCTTCAACGGGTTAAAAACACAACATCGAACTATTCCTGAAATCATAGATTCATGGCCACCTTTTACAACAATAACATTACACAACCAAACAGTAAATTTTCAAATCACTCGTTGCAATATCGCTGTTCAAAAGAATGCAAATGCCTTACAGATGAATTGATACAGCTATTCCAACGATTGGGTATTTGTGCGAGGCGAAGCGTGCGTTTAAAGTTTCCCACAAGAAGAAGTCACATGGACTGAGATACGGGGAATATGGCATACCATAGTAGTTCCTGTTACTCCGGAATAATCCAAAGCAATGGCTCTGTCACCGAAGTATTTCTCAAAGAGCTTTCCCAAACACCAGTTAGCAAAGAAATAGACTGACGAAATGACTTTCTGTGTTTTTCAACACTATTTAAAGCTTCACGTACTAGTGGCACCACTTATTACACGAATGTTTCCCAACCTTTTTTGTGCCATGCCCCACCTAAGCCTTTCAAAAATTCTTATGGCCCCCTATGTAACATATACATAATTTGTTATATTAAAAACTTGAATTGTTCACTTAAGAAACTTAAATGATAGGTTTTAGGAAGAAATCACTAATTTAGGAAATTGTTAACGAAACACAGTAAATAAATTTTCGAAACATATAATGAAAAACTGAAATTCAAATTCGAAATAATTTTAATAAGGTTTTTCTATAATAATTTAATATTTTAATTTAGTGAGATCCTTGCGCTTGAAGCTTGCTGCACAGAGATTTTATGTTAGGTTCCAATTTGGTTAGCTTTAGTCTCAAGTCTGCCCTTTGTGTTATATCCAGACTATTTCTTTTTTTTTTTTTTTACTCGTAAGTCATTTACAGCACAGAATCCGCATTCGGATAAATATGAAGATTGAAACGGTAACAATAGGTTTCTTGCACATTTGGTTGAATTTGGGTATTTGATTTCTGTTTCTGTCTCCCTCAAGCTATGCCATCGCTCCTTTCACATTAAGTATAGTTTTAACTGACTTACATTAAATAAAGTTTAATTTGTTTCTTCCTTCCGCGGAGCGGGAGTCGTTCACACTAGTACAACGAATATGCTCAGTCATCTGGCAATCTGTTTTAAAACTTCTTTGAGCCGTTGAGGGACGGACGGTATTCTGGGAGGTTAACTTGGCGACGCCAAAAACCGAGTTGATATTTTGGTCTCGTCAAGCGAATTTATAATATTTATTGGCAGCAATTATTTCAGAATTTGTTTTTTCTTTCAATTTTGGCACCGAAATCTAGCATTGCATATAAATGGTCCGGGGCAAAAGTGTTAAACTCGTGTCGAGTGCATTTTCGAATTGCCCCCCTGTGGGGCGTGGACCCCACGTTGGGCAACATTGTATTACACAGTACTGTAACAATTTCTGCAAACCGGAGTATAACAGTTTCGAGACCTATCTGTCCACTATATCACTTGTTTCACCTTTCTATCTCTTAAAATTTCGCATTTATGTCTTTTCGAAATTGGAGAGTCCATTATACATAACTGCCGGGAAAAGTTTAGTGTCATACTTACAAGTTTTTTCTCTTAATAATTAACCCGGCAGTACTCGCGCAGGGTATAATAAACCCGTTGCGCTTTTGTTTTCGATGGGCCTTCCAAAATATTTTTGAAAATGGATGAAACTTCGCGTAGCTGAGTCTACGGTCATAACATTAAAGGGAAAAATTTGTTTAAAAATTCTTCATGTGGGTTTTTAGATGTCACCACGTCTGGTGAGTCATACCACCACCTCCTAGATAGACAAGGCCTGAGAACAGAAGCTATTACGTCAACACTAGGTCCACTAAAGTGACGTCATCACATATTTAATTTCACAAAATAAAACTAGTCAAAGTTTGTGGTGAATTTACTCCCGAATAAAATATTTTAATGATTTAAGATAAAAAAATTATTTTTACGACAAATAGGAAATTTTAACTATCACTAATTATATAATATGATATAGAAATACATCATAATAAATAATTTTTTTATCAGAAAGATATTTTAATTTTTATCGTTAACTTAAGATATTCGCTAAAATTTGTATCATCCACCAGAAATTTTAAATAGTTTTACTTTGTGAAACGAAAACTGTGATGACGACATCTTAGAAGACATAGTGATGACGTAAAAGCTTTAGTTCTCAGGCCTTCTGTATCTAGGAGATGGTCATACCCTGCACGAGTACTTATGCTATTGTTCTGAGCTATAGTTTGTTTTCGATATACCTTCCTAACTTTTTGATGACTTCCTAACTTTTTGATTTCTGAGAATTGTTGAGGCCTGGTGCAGCTGATTTTAAGGTCATAACGTTCAAGGGTGAAAATCTGTGGTCAAAGTTTTCGAACAGACTTTTGATTATTGCCACACCGGTAATGTCACACCCTGCGCGAGTACTTCTGCTTTTCTGAGAAAGGCTCTGGCTCTGAGTATATAAGCACTTTTTCATGCGGTTCTTCGAGTAGTATATATAAATTTATCGTTACAATTATATTCATTTATTGTTTATTCATTTTTTTACTTCTCTTGTATCGGTTTTACGGCGAAAAACATTAAAAAAACAACTTTTGGGTATGAGATACCCTGTGCGAGTAATTCCGTTCGTTTTTTTCGTTGTGTAATCCCGGGTTAAGAATGCAGCTGCTTTCAAAACACTTCGTGAAAGGAGAAAATAGAGATAAATATTGCAAAACGTACGATTATGTATTTAGCTTTGCAATATAGTCAATTAATGTGTTTTTTTTTTTTTTTTGAGTTTCCATAAAACAGCGACCGATCCTAATAGCAACATTGTCCATTGAACATGCTATTGTGGATTTCAATTCAGCGTTTATTGTTTGCTGGAATAATTTAAAATTAAATATGGGACTATGTACATGTAAAATTGCCATAGTTAAATAAAGTAAAAGGATTTTCTAATATACAACTAAAACCTTATTTGTACTATGCTAATTACTTATTACTTAGTTTTAAATGTTTTCTCGTGAGATGTCATGAAATTTCTGTTCAAAATTTCATTTCGTACAGTAGAGAAATATGATGCTTCAAGTGACTGTAAAATATGAAAGAGTTGTTAAAAATTATACTTGGAGGTATGTATCATCTATGTATGCATGCACTAAATTGCCTTAAAGAAATGAATGAAAATATTTTCTTTGTATAATTGCACCTATAAACGTTTTGTTACGTCAGGATCAAACTCCATGAGAGGTAAGCTTCTCTGTTCGGGAATGGCAATGGTTTTAAGAGAAAAATAAAACGGTTGTGTTTTGAAAATATGGCGAAGGAAAAGCGTTTAGTATGTTTGTGCTGTGCTCTTGAAGGAACTAATAGTATAGGGTGTCCGAAAAGTCTTGACACATTTAATAAATTCATAGAAAAGCAACAAATCGTCTTATGTGGTTTGCACAATAATTCTTCAGGGGTTCTCATTTTTTTTTTTTTTTTTTAAAGCACCAGAGTGCTATAAATTTCAACCTTGCTTTTTGTGTAGACACGATTTTGGTACAATTTTCGCGTCGAGTCACTTTTGAAATGTGTTTGCCAGATAACGTGGAGGGGGGGGGTGTGGCGTTAATGAAATGTTGAAAGTCGAACAAGGTTTGCAATTTTTGATAAATGATCGCTAAACTCGGTGCCAAAATGCGACAATCTTATAAATAAAAATGAAATTCTGTTTGTTTGTTTGTGGATTTGATTCGTATACAAATCCACAAAAATGGACCATCGGCCTGAAATTTAGCGCAGATATGTAAAATATTATAGAATAAATCATAGTTCACTTTAAAACTTTGAAAGTCCACCCGTTCCCGGAATTTAAGAGATTTTTTATGCTCTTCACGCAAAAATCTTTCCGTAATTGTAACCCCTGTAGTGAAAAAAGTGTGAAATAAGGATCGTGGTTGCCATGTGTGGCGATTTTGCCGAATAAAATGTTTTAAATTCTCAAAGTAAAAATAAAAGAATAATAATGATTTTTTTTTGTTAATTTATATTCATAAGGTTATTTTTTTTTAAATTATAATATCGTGTGCATGGGAAATCAGAGCAGGAATGTAATGCTTTAAACGCAAAACAATAAGAATTGAAGATTTCCGAGGCTAATGTGTAAATTTTTTTAGTTTGGCGAAAAAATAAAATGGTTGAAATATGGATTTTGAGTAAGTGAGTTCTAGCGGTTTGCACAGTTTTCGGCTTGGCGCAATTTATTGAGAGCTTAAGGAAATAGATTTTTGAAAACAAGTGCAAAGGTTTTATTAGAATACAGCGTTAAATTTTAATGATCCGTGAAGAAATAATGCAGTTATTAAGGGATTTCAAGCGATCTAACTTCAATATTCTCGCCAATAGAGTACATTGATTTAAAATCTTCTCATTTAGTACATCGGAGTAACGATGAATAAAACGCATTATAGTTGATAATTAAAAAAAAATCGGCTGTATTAAGGGATTCCAATTTTCAAATAAATGCGTGCTACTCTTTGGCGGTCGAACCATTTCCCATATTGATTTCTGCTAAGTCAATGCTTCAAATGATTCACTGAAAAAACTCTTGCAAAAGGCGTATGTTGGCACTTTGGCGAGGCTTAGATTTGAAACTGGATTTTATTTGAGACTGGTATATTATAATAACACTGGTTATAGATAAAAATGAATGTTGGTATGTGTTTATGAGGTTGAAAAACTCCAGCACCGTTGAGCACCGTTGCACGATGAAATTTGGTTCACCTAAGTCTTTTATGATGGAGAAGGTTTTTATGCTATCCGTTTTCCTTAACTTGCCACTTGGTGCCGCAGCACAACGTTGAATTCTATTCTGTTTAGCCGTTTGCTATGCGAATATCGTCCAACCGATTTCGATGAAATTTGGTACACGCGAATATTAGAACACGGAGAATATTTTTCACTATCCATTTTGCTGTAACTTGCCGCTAAATGGCGCTGCAAAGCATCAACTTCTATACCGTTCGACCAATCGGCATAAAATTTTTTATACTTACACATTTGAGCACGAAGAATATATTCTAACTGCGTTCCTTCTGATGTTACTCACCACTAGATGACACTGAAATGCATTATTATTTTAACTCGCCACTAGATGACGCTGCAGCAGGCCAAATTCTTGACCATTCAAACGGTCGCTATGAAATCAGTATACATAGCTATTTGAACAATGAGAATATTTTGGCGTTATCCATTTTGCTATAACTCGCCACTTGACGGCGCTGTAGCAAATCATTACTTTAATTAACTACTAGATGGCCCTGCAGTGTATCACTTCTTGGCTGTACAAAGGATCGTTATGAAAATTGATATACATAGATAGTTGAACACGGTCGCTATGAAAATCAGTATACATAGCTATATGAACAATGAGAATATTTTGGCGTTATCCATTTTGCTATAACTCGCCACTTGACGGCGCTGTAGCAAATCATTACTTTATTGAACCACTAGATGGCCCTGCAGTGTATCACTTCTTGACTGTGCAAATAATCGCTATGAAAATAGGTATACATAGATATTTGAACACGGGGAAGAGTTTGGCGCTATCCTATAACTTGCCACTAGATGTCGCGTCAACACATGAACTTCAGGACTGTCCAGCCGATCGTCATGAAAATTCGTATACATCGATATCTGAATGCGAAAAATATTTTCGCCGTATCCGTTTTGCTAAAACTCGCCACTAGATTGCGCTACGCCTCATGGCCTTCTGCACCGTACAAACGATTGCCTTGCAATTCGGTATGCATGATTATTGGACACAATATAACGCGATATCCACTTTGCTATATCTGTTTATTACAATGAATAGTAATCACCACAAATCGTAATATCAAAAAGTCCATTCATTCCCGTGCGAAGAACGGGTACTTCAGCTAGTTTATTATAAATATGTATCGAATATAGTTAGAAAACGCCTGGCGAACATTGTAACATAGTTTTAGTAGGCGATTTCAATTCCGAAGATGTGTTCTATGGAAGACAGAAGACAAATACGGTACACTTATAGATTATGATACACTTTCTAAATGGTATTATAAAGGTGAAGTACAGTTTGACTGTGCCTGCCGAAAATTGTTAAACAGTTTTGGTACGCGATTTAGAATGGATTTCAATTTCAAAGAAGTGTTTTGTGGAACAAGGAAGGAAAACACGGCACATTTGGAATATGCTTGGTGAAGTTGGAGGATAGTTGGAATATGATTGGCTAAGTTGGAGGATAGTTGGAATATGCTTGGCGAAGATTGCAAAACAGTTTCAGTATGCGATTTTAAGATAGATTTCGATTCCAGATGTGTTTTATGGAACAAGAAAGAGTTGGTTCCTGTTTTAACCCACCCACTCTCGCCAACCTAAAAAATCGCCGCACTTTGGCGAGCTTCGCAGTCTTGGGTCTCTAGGAGTTATGCACGTTTCAACACTCCCAAAAGAACTAGATGAAAACTAAAGTGAACACATTAGCGATAAACGCACCAGTTAAGGAATTCGGAGACACTTAATTATTAGAATTACATTAATTGGCAACCCAAAATAAATAAAAATGTAACGGTATGCTTTACTAGCATGTTGTTCCAAATCGCCATTTTAATTCTAAATTTCGATTGCGACACAAATACAAAAAATCGTCGTGGTAGCTCCATGTGTTTAATGATCGCCACCTCAGCGAGAGTTGGGGCATTTCAGTAGGAATCAAGCCACGAAAGACAAACACGGCACACTCATGGATTATGATGCACATCCGAAACAATATTTAAAACGGTGAAGTATTGTTGTAATCTACTTGGCGAAGATTGTAAAATAGTTTTAGTAGGCGATTTTAAGATAGATTTTGATTCCAAAGATGGGTTTTATAAAAGAAAGAAGAAACATACTGCTCACGCATGAATAAGGATACCCTTTCCAACCTTGGAATAAGGAATAAAATAGGGACGACGCATAAATTATGATACGCTTTTAATCTATAGCACTTTGGTGCGTATTTAAAATGTGAAAGGGCGTCAGATTTTTTTTTTTTTTTTTTTTACATTGTAAAAACAAAATTACTTCCAGTTTGTGTTCATAGGTGGAGCTGTACCACCACAGTAAGAAAAAGAAATGTAATGGCATGTGTGCAATCATTTTATTAAGCAGAGAGTAATACCTTTCGTTACCATGGTTCAATGTGTGTACCTTTTGTGTCTCAAACCACATCTAAACGGTACTCAGGCTCATCCCATACACTCAAGTCATCGATGTCCATGCCTTGTAAGTCTCATCCGATCTTCGTTGCCGACACACTTCTTTCCCTATCTAAAACGCTTCCACTCTCTAAAAACTTCTCATGCCAGGCTAAAGTGCTTTTTCGACTCTGAGTGTTTTTCTTAAACATGTTACGAAACTTTCTCTGGACTGTAGTTATGGATTTGATCCGAAATACCAACCTACGCAGTGCACTTTCTCAATCGCAGTCACCTTAGCTAGAATGAATATTCCCTCACGCTGTTTGACACAAACGAAAAATCCCTATTGGCTCTCATTGCTGAAAACTCTAGCTGCAGCGCCATGTATGAACATATTTTGTGCGTAATTCGTTTTAAGATGGAAAAATAAATTCTTGATTCTGTGAAGTATTACTGTGCGAACCGCATATTCAAATAATAATTTGTTGCTTTTCGTGAATTTTTGGAATGTTGCAAGGTCTTTTCGAACACCTTGTTTTGTTCTCTCCTCCAAGGCTGTGCTGTTTGGATTTTAATATATGTTATTGATCTTTTCTTCAACTTTGTCATCTGTGAGCAAAACTCCCTACACTCATTTTCACAATCAATCCTAGTAGGAACTATATTTTTGGCGACCCCGGGTGGGCGGGTTTTATTTTGGAGTTTGAAAACGGTAAGGAAATTGAATTTCCATTTTGAAGTGTTTGATATACACTGCTCAAAACAATTAAAGGATATTGCGGGTTTCGGTGGATCTTGTGGCTGGGAAACTTTTTAGCTGATTGATACATGGTCGACAGACGTAGTAGGTTATATGAGAATAAATTACACATGTTTGGCAGAAAAAAATGCATTTTATTGCGCATTTGTGTAGAGAAGGAAAAAAACACAATTTGTGCATATGAGAAAAAAAGAATAAGAAAATGTGTTTTCTTCAAAGGATATCATTTTCAGTAAGGGGTATCGTTTCCACGGACGGCCAGCAACGGTGAACACATTTGAGGCATGGAGTCAATGAGGCTATTAATCACGAGTTGGGGTATTCTGTCACACTCTTCCAGAAGAGCTCTTTCCAGTTCTTGGAGAGTTTGTGGGGGTGGTTGGCGGCCAGCAACTCGTCTTCCTAGAGCGTCCCAAACGTGCTCTATTGGATTCATGTCTGGAGAACACGCTGGCCATTTCAATCGTACGATTCTTTCCTCGAAAAGGAAATCCTCCACCAGGTTAGCACGATGTGGCCTGCAGTTATCGTCCATTAAAATGAAGTCATCTCCGTTTGCTGCAGCGTAAGTGACTACAATAGGTCTGAGGATCTCATCCCTATATCGGAGACCAGTCAGAGGTCCATCTCGAATGATGTAGAGGTCTGTGCGCCCGTCAATGGAGATGCCACCATACACCAACACTCCCCCACCGCCAAAGCTGACACTTTCGTGCACGAACGCAGGATTATTACTACTGCCACGGTCCCTCCAGATGAAAATACGCCTATTATCAGGATGAACTGAAAAACGGGACCCGTCAGAAAAAAGAACATTGCTCCATTCATTTCTCGTCCAGTTCACATGCTCTGTTGCCCACTCCCTGCGGTCGCGACGATGCCTTGTTGTTAGTCTAACACATACCATCGGACGGCGAGCATACAGACTTACACCATGGAGCCGGTTTCGGACAGTCTGAGTTGAAACCGTGGTGCCAGTAGCCGAGCGAAGGTGTTGTTGGAGAAGAGTAGCGTTCATATTCCGGTGTATCCGAGCCGTTAACACTAAATAACGATCTTCATTGGGCGTTGTTGCGCGTCTACGACCTTGCCCTGGTGTTCGGCCTGCATTTCCAGTCGCCAAAAACCAGTTCCAGATCCTGTAAATCACGCTTTGTGACACTCCAATGGTGTTGCGAAAGCGACATTTCCACCTTTCCGCAAGGCTAGGACTAACTATTTGAAACGCGAGTAGAAACTTGTGTTTCGTTTCTTCGTTGTTGGTTTTGTGGCAACACAGAAAATAAAAAAGGTGTTGTTCTTTTTTTCTTGATATGTAATATATATATAATGTGAAATGTGATGTGAGTGTGTATTTTTGTTGGCTGTGAAATATATATTTTAATTTAACCCAGCTTTACTGTTTCTCATTTATAGCAGAGTTTTTTTTGAGACAAGAATCCGAAAAGACTGCGTATGCAAGGTTAGTTGTAAGTTTCCTAGTTTACCTTGTCATAATTTAATAATATCGCTATACAGGGACGCGATATTATTTGGCATCCATCTGCTGGGATACGAATTGTCTCGAATTAAACTGTGGATCGAAGTTGATAACGGAAATTCTAGTGGTGAATTATGGATAATTTAAGAAAGTTAAGAACACCACTTAGAACTGCATTTACGCGTATAGCTAATTCACTTGAGAATAACTTAGAAGCAGATATTAGGAATTTTGAAGAAATCGAGATTCTGTTTACTCAGTTAGAGGGAAAATGGGCCGAACTCGGTTTTGCAGAAAAGGAAATTCAAAATCTTCTGCTGAACGATGAAAAGTGTTCTCAAGATAATTTTGATAAGGAATATGAGGGTTTTAGCTTATACGAAGAAAAATTTGTCAGATTGAGAACAAAAGTTCAAAAAATCTTGAGCAATGTAAAAGCCGAAAATGAGTCTCTTGTTGAAAATTCGCCAAAACGAAAGTTTAAGCTTCCAAAAATTGAATTTAAGTTGTTTGGGGGAAATGTTAAGGAATGGTTGCCATTTTGGTCACAGTTTGAGAAAATACACAATGATGAGGACATCGCCAACGAAGATAAATATCAGTATTTGTTACAAGCAACCTTGAAAGGTTCAAGAGCGCGAGAAATTGTCGAATCATATCCTGCTACGGGTGATAGTTATGAAAATGTAGTAGACTGTTTAAAGGCCCGCTTTGGCCGGACCGACTTGTTAATAGAAGTTTATATAAGAGAAGTTCTTTCTCTGATGATGAATAGGCCTATGTTCCGTACCCGGTACCCCTTGGTTCTGGCGACATCGTGAGCGATGTTCAACGTTAGTAAAGTACCCTGCCGATGGTAGTTTGACTGGCAACCACAAAGAAATGTGTAGAGCTTGGCGACGTTTTTTTTAGAGGAATGATAATGCGTGAAATATTGTAAATTGGATAATTTAGAACTATTGAAAGAAGCGAAATTTCTTGCACTTTCGGGCATGCGTAATAGTTGTTTTTTAATCTAGCTACTGTGTATGTGTGACGTAAGCAGATGAATGTAACGAATTCGCTTGCTCAATTTGACGTCACTAAGCTGTTAATTTGCGTTTTGCGCATGCGTTATTGTTATTTTTCGTTTTTTTCCTGTTCTTTCGTCTACTATTCCAATTTGCTTCAACTTGTACTAATGTTTTTTTTTCGGTCTCGCAGAGGGGCCCGCGTTAGTATATTTTCGAATGTATGTATCGATGAATGTAACGAATTCGCTCGCTCAATTTGACGTCATTAATCTGTTAATTTGCGTTTTGCGCATGCGTTATTGTTATTTTTCGTTTTTTCCTGTTTCGTCTACTATTCTAATTTGCTTCAACTTGTACTAATGTTTTTTTGGGGGGTCTCGCAGAGGGGCCCGCGTTAGGTTCCAGGAAAACGGTCTAGATGTGGACGGTTAATTAAGACTAGAGTTAGGGTTTGAGTTTCTCCAAAGTTCGAAACTCAAGGTAGGAGTGTGTTGCGAAAGCGACATTTCCACCTTTCCGCAAGGCTAGGACTAACTATTTGAAACGCGAGTAGAAACTTGTGTTTCGTTTCTTCGTTGTTTCTTTTTCTGGCAACACAGAAAATAAAAAAGGTGTTGTTCTTTTTTTCTTGATATGTAATATATATATAATGTGAAATGTGATGTGATTGTGTATTTTTGTTCGCTGTGAAATATATGTTTAAACCCCAGCTTTACGGTTTCTCATTTATAGCAGAGTTTTTTTTGAGACAAGAATCCGAAAAACTGCTTATGCAAGTTAGTTGTAAGTTTACTAGTTACCCTTGTTCATAATTTAATAATAGCGTATGCGTTTGGCCCTCTTCTACCTACCGACAACTCTCCAAGCTTCTGAATTGGTTAAATGACTTCGCTGAGACATCGTATTCATCGAAACAAAGCAGTCACTGAATGCCGATCATCCTTGTCTTCATTGTCTTTTATTCAGTTGAAAGTCCAATTTTATTCGCTGCCGCTGAAGCGACGTTTTTGACGTCTAACTCAAAATTAGCATACTCCACAGTTTGAAACTCAGAAAAATTTGCATGTGTGATTCTCTTCTTCCATTTTCGGCAAAAAAAATTTCGCTTATATCTTTATTTTATATAAAACTTACAATATCCTTTAACTGCTTTGAGCAGTGTAGTTATATCGTGAACAAAGATGTTTATCATTGAAAGCATGAACTATTTTAATTAGATTAAAGATGCAAATTATTAAACGAAATAAAACAGCTCTGCGAGCTGCATTAACGAAAGCATACATTAAGTTAGAAAGTGTGTTGACAAATGAAAATGCGTACGGGGAAGAAATTGCAAAATGTTTTTACATTTGCTTAAGCAAAAAACGGAGTCATTAGAGTTAACACATAATAATTATTTGGATGCTTTAAAAAACGAAACAGAATTCACAGCTGAATTTAATATTGCAGAAGAATATAGAGTAAAGGCTTTGAGAATGGAACTAAGGTCTAAATGAGCATTAGAGAATATTATGAGCAAACAAATTAATAATGTAGGCAGTACTTCTGACAATACTTCATTTGGCTGTGTGCGAGAATCCGTATAAAACGATTTCCTCACGACTTCCTGAAGTTTAACTGTATAAATTTGGCGGTGAATTAAGAGACTGGTTAACCTTCTAGAATCAGTTTAAAAACATTCACGAAAATATAAATTTAACTAATTGGATAAAATTTTTCAAT